>JAHWFP010145409.1:31173-51237 GCA_023313725.1 Lithobius niger
TACTGGAAGTCATGTGTATTGCTAAGCACCATCCAAAAATGCACACAGTGAATGTAGAGGCTGCTTACTGGAAATCATGTGTATTGCTAAGCACCATGCCAAAATGCACACAATCAATTTAGAGGCTGTTTATTGGAAGTCACGACGATTGCTAAGCACCGTGGCAAAATGCACACAATCAGTGTAGAGGCTGTTTACTGGAAGTCATGAGGATTGCTAAGCACCATGCCTAAATGCACATAATCAACAATAGCGCAGACAAGACAACAATAACCTATACTTCTAAACATCCCATTCTTGGCTTTGATTTGTTTTGTTTGAAACCATTGTTGAAAATAACGAGGCGAAGGATAGGGTTTCTGCAGCATAAAAAACAACTTTGCCTAAAAGTTTGCCATCTTTCAAAGACGAATTGTTAACGGAATGGTGATGTACCATGGATTCGAAAAGATTTGAAGAATATATTACACATTCTTACCTTTGATTTCAATAATTTCGTGCAAATGGAGGGTGTAATGTCGAGCTAGGTCAGGTGACATTCGGCAACCCAAAGGGAACTGTCATAGGTACTGTTTTGCTTTCAATTTTCATTAAGGACCTGCCTCAGTGTTTTTCGTCTGAATGTTCCCTTCGTGCTAATGACTATCAAATACGCACATGGATTTTTAGAAAGCAGCAACTGTTGAACTCCAGTGAGACATACGTAAGATGGTTAAGTAGCGTGAATAAATTGTGGGTTATGCACTTTACCCCCCCCCCCCCCCAAAAAAAAAAAAAAACTAACGTGATGATGATGATAGGTTTGTTTACCAGATAACAGCAGAAGGGTTCAGGTGGGGTTTTGTTAAACCACTTATACCTACCCACAAATTATTATGCAAGGTCATACACAATTACACAATAGGAGTACGTATAAGCAGTCAAGTAGTAATAATAATAATTTTATTTGCATCACAAATGCTCGAAAGCTTAGATAAAGCTTGTTTGAGCAGCAAACACAACACATTACATTTCAATAAATAACATAAAACAAAAAAAGAGAAAAAATTTACACACAATCAAAAACTTTCAACTGACTTAGCCTACTTTCGTTTCAGTTTAATAAATAATTATTAAATATATATGAAAATAAATAAATTAACTCAACAGCCCGTTTTATTATTTTAATATTTTCGTGGTAAAATTAGTTTTCTATTTAACTACTTGTAAAAAAATTTTTTACTCTGGTTTAAGTTTACAAATGCTGTTATGTTGTAATAATTCTTGTAGAATGTTTTTTAAAATCTCTGGTATATAATAGCTTTTGTTTCTTTTTCCGTATTTATTATTCCATCATGGTAAATTATATCTAATTGTATTTTTTCTTAATATTTGTTGTCTTTCAATATTAAGGTTTTTATGTTTATTGCAAAATTAAATTTTTGTAATTGTGATCTGATCTCTTAATTGTATTATTGGTAAAATTGTTTGTTGCATAAATATATCTACAGTTTTAGATTTATTTTGCTAATTTCATTTCCAAAAAGAACTTTTATTATTTTATGTTCGTATCTTTTGCAATCTATTTATCACATATTTTGAGGCCAGTCGATATACTTTAATTCCATGTCTAAGTTGGCTTTCGATCCATGCATAATATAGTATTTGTTTTTTTTCCTGTAAACCATCTTTTATAAAGTATAGTCTCGAAAGTAATAATCCTAAGTTTTTGTATAAGTGTTTTTACGTGTAATTTGAAATTCCAATTTTTAGCTAAATATATACGTAAATATTTCGTTTGGTTTTTGCAAGTTAAATTTTACATGTGTCTGCACAGTCATTATTTTTCCTGTCCTCTGTCATTTTTTTTGCAGTATTCTCCATGAATAAAAATTGTTGTATTGTCACGTTTAGTCATTTTGGGAACCGTTATGTCCATGTCAAATGTTTTTTCATCACTAACATACATTTCATTTTTTTTTATTAACCAGCACTTTAATGTGTTGAAATCATGTTGCAAACTTTTTAGCATTTCGTTATTCGTGTTATGAATTGAGAAAAGTGCCATGTCTTCGGCAAAAAGGTAGAGATATGTTCTGTCAATTCCAACCTCAATATCATTTGTGAAAATAAGAAAAAGAAGTGGTCCGAGTATCGAACCTTGTGGTATTCCATACTGAATATTTATATTTTTGCCAAGAACGTTATCAATTTTAACAGCTGCTTTTCGAATTCTAAGATGACTTTTAAGAATATTACGAATTTTTCCTCTAATTTCTACATTATTACATTTTTTCAATAAGATTTCATTATCGAAGGAGTCGAAAGCTTTTTTGCAAATCAATAAAAATTGTCCCAATATATTTGCCTTCGTTTAATGCTGTAGTTACAAGCTCATTTATTTGTACAAGTAGTTGTGCTGTTCCTTTTTTCACTGTATATCCAAATTGTATGTTTGTTGAGATTTTATGTTTTGTTAAAAACTTTTTATTTTGTTCGCAAACAAATTTTCAATAATTTTATTTATTTCTAATAAAAAGGATCTTGGTCTGTAATTATTTACATCTGTGTTTGTACCTTTTTTAAAATAAGGGTCTTCATATCTGTGTTTTTAACTTTTCAGGCCAGTTTTCCTCATTAATTATTTTGATAATAAGTTGGCATATTGCTTTTGATGTATGTTTTTTCTTTCTTTAATATGTTTTGTCATGATATCATCATACCCTGTCGAATTTGTATTTTTTAAATCAGTAATAATTTTCTCAATTTCAAATCCAATGGTTTGACAATATACATTGAGTTTCTTATATTTTCCCTGGAGTATGTTTTTCGTTTTATTTTTATACCTTTCTTTTAATTCAGGTACCTGATTTTGAAAATTTATTGTAAATTTTCACATATTTCTATAATAAAGAAATAATTATGATAAATAATAATAGATAATAATAATTATAATAAAGATAGTAAATCACATTTGTTTAGCCTTGTCTTGAAGCATTGAATGGACGGGGCCATAACAACGTCACCAGGTAATGCATTACACGTTTATCACTCGCTTTGCAAAGAAATACTTTCTGCAATTTAGGCTAAATGGTTTTTTTTTAAAGAAGTTTCAAAGAATGACCCCTCGTTCTACCCTCATTTCTAACTTTTAAAAAAATGTAATGGGTTGTAATCCAACAAACCGTATATTAGACAGTATGTAGATGCCAAGTCTGCCTTTAGCCGCCGTAATGCTAATGAATCCATGATGAGCATTTTTAATCTTCAACATTGCTGAATCTAAACATAGCAAGGTGTTAAAAGGAGGCACACAAGGATGGTTTGCAATGGCTTGGACACATAGTAAATGCTATAAATATGTATTCGGGTTCTTGATGTTGTATGCTAATCGAAGGTGCTTATAACTGGAATGACACTGGACCGGCCGTGACTAGAACGTCATTTGGTAAAGGGAACATACGTACAGTTGCATTCTTACTTACAGTATTAATGAACGTTAAAATTTTACTCCTTTTTTAACGTAATGGTAGAACAAGGGTCATTGCTTACCCTGAAACTGATATTTATTACCTAAACGGAACGAGAACATTACCACACCAAATCTCGACTAAACAGGAAACATTTGAATGATGTATGTAAATGACCAAAACCATGTTAGTTGATAATTTCCATATCATCAACAGCACAAATTGTTAATTACCGCAAACAAAATTTAAAATAAAAATAAGGGAATTTGTTAGCTATACATCACCCTAATTACTTTACGTTTTATAAAGCTTAGTTGTTTCATGATTGTCGTCCATTATTTGTACGGGGAGTAGTCTAACTGGAAAATCGTCTAATGTAATAATTGTCTAATATCTGCCTAAATAAAAAATCTGGAAAATCATCGAAACAAAATATCGTATAATGGATAAGCGCATAATGGATAAACGTTTCACTGGACAATAATTTAGCTGATAAACGTCTAACTGGACAATAATAGCTGCGGTTTCTGAAGTTATATGTATAGCCGCAGCCCTAGACGATTTTCCATTATACGAATTTTGTTTTAGACGATTTTCCATTATACGAATTTCGTGTTAGACGATTTTCCATTGCACTATTATACTATGTACTTTCTTCCAATTAAGCAGTTTTTCAGTTAGATGATTACCCCTCGCCCCATTTATGCTCGATGTGGAAGGATCCCATTTCATGAGAGTTCAGGCAGTGGAATCGTCCGACATCTAGCAAAACAAAACTGAGATCATAAAAATATCCTAGACAATAAGACGAAATGCATACTAACCAGGTATGTAATGAGCCACATCTAGGATTAAAAAAAAAATTCTAACCTTTTATTTTCATTGTATCGTGTTGCTACCCCACATTCCCACTGTCAGAAGTGGTCGAAATATTACAGGAAATTAAATATTGCACTGTTATTTTTATTTATTAAGTCTTACTTCAGTAAAACGAACTTCAAAACGATGCTGCTGATTCGTCAAACACGCGTAACCTGATAACTGTGGTAAGTATCTTAAAAGTTCCAGATCATCATCGTCGTGTAGGATTGTCTAAAATTAAACAAATGTCACTGATTAGAAACGCATTAAAGTAACTAAGCTGTTGTTACAAAATTTTACTTACTCTATAGAATTTCTGATGAAAGTCGGCAAAGTACAACTCAATGTCCATAAAAGCTGCTCTTGACAAAAGAATAGATCTTTTACCTAAAAGTAAAAAAAGAATGTGGAAGCAGAAATAATAAACTTGGGTTCAATGTGATTTTTAACTCTTAGTAGTTTCAATGTTTTATTTGTAAGGTTTCTAAGGTAACCGATCAATTTAATGTTATAAGGCTTTTGTTTCCAATCATTAAATTGTTAAAAATTTGTTGCTTTTATTTATTGTTTTCTTTTTTAAATAGTTAGGGCTTTGTTTGTGGTGTAAGTTGTCCCATTCTCTTCATAATTACTGCCCTAAAAGGCTATAATTTTAAAATAAATCTTTCCGGGACAAAATAGTCCCCAGTCGAAATTTGCGGGGAAGAAATTGTCCGGTACCAAATCACCCTGCTCCGGTTTAGAAAGCACGTAAATTTGAAGTGTACTAGTTCTTAGTCCTGGTAATATCATAGGAATTGACCATACTAGGAAGGTTTGGAAGATGTTTTAATTTGTAGTGTACTAGGCTAGTTTTTAGTCTTGGCAGTATCCGTAGAATTTAATATACAGCAATTTATATTGAATTTGAATTTGAAGTGTGCTAGCTCATAGTCATGCAGCACCTTGGGCATTGGACATACAGCAGGTGTGTTCGGAAGGTGCTTGAAATTGAAGTGTGCTAGTTTTTAATCATTACAGGAGGCTTTCCTCGGCGTTTCTCATCCAGTACGTTTTTATAAGCCGCCTGCATTTGAGGTGTGCTAGTTCTTCGTCCTGTCAGTAACCTGGCCAATAGGGTGGGCTGAAAAAATTAAATTTTCGACATTCAAAATGTAATAGTGCTGAAAATTTCCCTATTATCATCACTACCACACACAAAAAAATTCATCCCTCTGAGGTCACGTCTTCGGTTGCCACAAGAGCCTCGAAGTTTAATATTGTATGTAAATGATCGGAACAGCAAAAAAAGGCAAAAATGATGATTTTATTGTTTTAAAATTTAATTTTAACACTATCTCGTTTGATAATAACAGAAAACATAAAAGTTGACCACAATTTCAAGGATTTTTATTTTTTTCCCAGAAATTTGACAATGAGGTTATGGGCCAAAATAGGCAGAAATGGGTATTTTAGCCTATCTTTGATGTTAAATTATACCCACAGTTTTGCACAAAAATTAAATTCCTTTTAATTGCAGCATTGTTTACTTGGTTTCTGAGAAAATATCAAATTTTGTGCCGTTCTGCCCATTGATGTACAATGTAAAACTTCAAGGCTCTTGTGGCAACCCAAGGCGTGACCTCGGAGAGATGATTTTTTTTGTGTGTCGAGTGATGATAAAAAAGGTAACTTTTCCGCACAATTACAATTTTGAGTTTCGAAAGTTAAATTTTGTTAGCCCACCTTAGTACGTGGCCTATAAGTATGAGCCGGTATGTTTAGACGACGTTTGAATTTGAAGAGAGTTGACTCATATTCACGGCAGTACCCTGGGAATTGAACATGTAGCAAGTATGTTTTGAAGATACTTGAATCAAAACTGTGCCAGCTTTTGATCGTGTCGTTAACTTCCGCATCAAAGCATGCAGCAGAAAGGTCAGTAGTTTCGAAGACTTCTTAATTTCCGACGATTGTTAACACCTTGAAAGCCCATGGTTCTAACACATAGCACACGTAGCACATAGCACCAGTAACACATCATTAAAACAATACGCAGAGACTGATATGAATAACACGGCAAATTGATAACACTTGCAAAAGAGATAAGAAGGTGAAAGCCAAAAAGATTTATTACATGACCAAAAGAAATTTTTATTGGGATGTTGATCCCACTCGATGGGCAATACAATAGATGAATTTCATGCAATAAAGGAAAATTAAAACTTAAACGTCAAGAATCTTATCATGCAGCAGGGACGTTTATAAGATTCTTGACGTTTAAGTTGAAATTTTCCTTTTTTTGCATGAAATTCATCAAATGTATCGCCCATCGAAGAAGTCATGAAAAAAGGAATGGGATTAAAATCCCGATAAAAGTTTCTTTTGGCCATGTAATAAATCTTTTTGGCTTTCAGCTTCTTATCTCTTTTGCAAGTGTTATCAATTTGCCGTGTTATTCATATCTGTCTCTTCGTATTGTTTTAAAGATGTGTTACTGGTGCTACGTGCTACGTGTGCTATGTGTTAGAACCATTGGCTTTCAATGTGTTAACAATCGTCGAAAATTCAGAAGTCTTCGAAACTACTGACCTTTCTAATAAATTTTAACATTCAGATGGCTTTAGTTTCTTGTGTAAAAAATTCACCGTCAAAGATTGGTTAGTGGGGGGGGGGATTGAGGCTTAATGGCGCGTCGACAACTTGGTCATTAGCGCCAACATCAGTCACAGTGCAGTGGTCCGGGTTGCCACTGCACCACACATTACAGAGATGTTATTCAAACCCCTAATCTAAATCATGTCATACATCTGTACCTCCTGCAAAAATTGAAAAACACCGGACAGGAGGACAGACTTATCGCCCAACTGACGCGCAATGTCATGCGAAAGATGGAACCGACGACGAACACCATCAAGATGGCGACAATCAACAAGTAAGTGCCGGACCGTAAGTGGCCGTCGACACCAAGAACATTCAGGAGGGTCAACCCCCCGCAAAAGGAAACAGTGAGTTAGTCGGGTGTGACCAATTCGCAAACGGGCCAACACAACCTCCTCACGGCGACTGCGGTTAGTGGGAATCATTATTGCGGTGCTAATGTGACCTTTATAGACGGATCGTTCACGCCTTACGTTCATCTTAAATTTATATCGAGTTTAAGATGATCCAAACGGTTTCTATCAAAAGACAGCTGTACCTCTTAAGACTAGTGAACAATCACTTCTACACACACCTCACACACGTCAAATAAAATTGGTCACCGAACCTAACCAACAATTTACGATCTGGAAAACATATTTACTTCAAAACTTATCGTCATTGAGAACAACATTACGAAATCAAATACCATGAAATATTCTTATTTTCATATTACAATAAAGCAGACTGAACACACACAGTAATAAGTAAGTGATACGATACGATTACATACAACAACGACAAAGAAGAATCATTACTAAGAAGAAGCTATATTGGAAGCACTTCGTCCATACCTTGCAGGCTACATGCGGTATTGCATGGAAAAAGGTTGCTTGATCCATTTGAGTGTAGTACTGTACATGTACGCAAGGTCGGGACCGAAGACACCTGCATTTGTTTGTGTATGGGTGAACTGACGTACATGAAATGATTTAATTTCTAGGCTGGTTGTAAAATTAATGACATGAGGGGAGAAGATTGCCCGTGAGATTGCCTACATTCAGTTTGCTACTGGTGATTGCCTCGATAATTTTGTGCGAGAATTGTATCCTTGCAAGAAGAGTATGGTCCACATTTGCATTTCACACAACTATTGTTCCTGTACCAAACCACATTGCCTAATTAGGCCTCTTCAAAAACCAAGTGGCTGGTCCAGCACTAGTGGCCACGTGCGGCTGTTCTAACACAAACTTAATAGTGTGGAATGGTGCAGTGTGCACACCGCCCTGACGAAGTTCCGTAATTTTTTTGTATTTTTGCTATTTTATGACAGAGTCGAGTGCTTTATAAAAGCCTGCATGTAGCTCATCGATTTGTGTGTAATTTTAAGTAGCATTAGTTAAATCAGTACTACAACTGTTATACTTGTTCATTACTAAAATTATGTAGCATGTGTCATTCTGCAGTGTAGAACTAATTAAAACAGCGTTGGTACGAAATGATACTTGTCCGATTTTTTTGTTCACTGGGTGCGTAATTTGCAGGAATTTTTTAAAAGTAAAGGACTGCGTTCATAAGGAAGCAACGTCTTCAATGCAAAAGTTATTGCGCTTTAACTCTACGTAAAAAGTAACGAAAGGTACGTACTTGGCCTTAAAGTTACACATGTGCCTGAAACAGTATGGACTTCAGTTACTGAATACAATACATTCATGACATTCCCTTCTGCACGTTGATGCTAGTAAAAATGAAAAAGTAACGAGAAAGTAAGTCAAGAAATTATGAGTAGTTTTAAACATAAGGCGAAAAAAATAATAAACCGGCACAAAATACAGAGTCAACGAAACCAAAATTTCATGTAAATAAACAAATTTCCTCCCTTTTTTCCTGTTATCTAGACACACGCTAGTGGGTCGCGTCAAGTTAGGCAACAATCATCACAACAAACATCACATCAATTCAATTGTCGAGGTTGTAAACCATTGTAGCGCGGCGCCATAGCGTCAGTGTCTTATATCTTGAAGCATAGTTGGGCACATTTCAGGTACTTGGGGAAAAATAATAATGCGGTACAAAAGCTTACATTGTGTTGAAATCAAGAGCAATGACCCACCTGACAAAAACTAACTCGTGTACGAATACCATCTAAGCTGCTTTCAATGCAAAATCTGACCCGCAATAACGTTGAAAATGTATAACTAGCTAGCTACTAGCTAGCTTATTCTAGTTCGCTCATCCCCATGTTAATTTCCATAGGGTGGTTATTCATCGATACCGAGATAACGGGAAGGCTTCCAGCTATGATATTGGACGAATGGCTGCAGTACGGTACGAACTGCGTACCTTTTATGGTTTGGAGCATAGGGGTGTAACGAAGATGGCGTGGGATGGCGCGTAAGTACGAAAACATTGTTATAACCATTGTTAGTATTGTTAGTATTGTCTCTCATTGGACAGCCAAAGTTCGGACAATGACAACGTGCATACTGGCGTGCGTGCCTAGACACACACTAGTGTAGCACGACAAATCTGAACAACGTTGCCAAAGAAATTGTTGTCACGTCCAATTCACGAAAAATAAACCAACTCTGAAAACAAAGCAAAATAAACAAAGCCAAAAACTGGTGAAGAGGCCACCAAGTTGAGAGTGGTTCGGCCCTTCAAAGGAGTGATATCAACACACCAAAACATTCGCCAACTTAATCGCACCGAATAATACTATGGACGTTAAATGAAAACTTGAACATTGCTACCGAAAGTAGCAATGTTCTAGTTTTCATTTAACCTTCGATTTATTAAGCGGTGCGATTAACTTGGCGAATGTTTTGGTGTGTTGATATCACTCCTTTGAAGGGCCGAACCATTCGGAACTTGGCGGCCCCTTTTATCAGTTTTGGTTTTTGATATGAATAATATTGTCACGACTCATGAAAAGTTACCGTCCATTTACCCCACCTGAAGAAAAGTTTACCAGGTTTACTAAAATACAGGACTGCGACCACATCACCGGTGGATTTAGAGTTGCCACGCACGGCAAGCATGATGTTGCTTATAATATGAACAAGACTGTAGCGGTTGTTCGTATAGTGAAGAGGTTGAATTCGTTCAAAGATTCGAGAGCTCTGCATAACATGAGAATATGTGCTAAAAAAAAAGAAGAACGAAAGAATCTGAAACATGATATTGGGTGGTTTTACCTTTATCGATAGTCTAGCGTTTAAGGAGACATCGTTAGAAACTTTAACTTCAAACTTAAAAAGAGTTTTAACATTACGGGCAAGCTTTTCGAAGGTGAATCGATGGGACTTGTGCAAGGACTTCGGCAAAAAAAAGTGTATTCCCTACGAATACCTGACAAAAGTGGAAGTGCTTGAGGAGAGATGTTTATCTCCATATTCCATGTTTAGCTCATTGTTGAAAATACCGATTTGCTCGGATTCTTACGAACATGCAGTGATGATTTAGATTTAGGCAAATGCAAAACATTTGGAGAATACCACGTCCTGTTTTTGTGGACTGACACTGGCCTTTTAGCCGATGTCTTTGAAAACCTTAGAGAAACGACTCTGGCTGTTTACCGACTTTAACCCTCACATTACATTTCCACACCGTTGTTTGTTATCTTGGGGTGCAGCACTCAAGAAGACAGAGGAGTGTCACTGTATCTCTTGACCAATATCGACATGCATCTGATGGTGGAAAAGAAAAGGGCATAAAAGGGCTAAATCCCACAATCATATATACCATCTACCTTCGACCCCATAAAAAGACTAAAATACCAGGGCCTGCATCTGGTTGATTGTAGTTTTTATTGCCTTATAAAAAATATCCATTACCTGTTTTTTATTAGCAGTTTTCCCCCTTTGGAGCTCATATTCCCCTAGAACGAAAGTTGTCTTCCCTGCCGGGCTCGTAACGACTGTGCATGTCCGGAACTGGGTTCGCCAATATATACAGAACGTAGTGAAACGCATCATCTTCCTTCCTGCCCACATGAACCTATGTTCATCAGAGGGGAGGCTGGGTGGGAGCAGGCAATGTATATTTTCGTATAAGGCAATAAAAACTAAAATCAACCAGGCGCAGGCCCTAAGGAACGTATCCTGGTGAAGACAACCAAAAATTACCCTAACCTAATCCCCGGGAACCACGGTCCCATGGGGAAGAGAGGAATTCTTCAAGTAAGGAAGGGCAGTTAATGGGTGAACCCCGCAGGGTTTAGGTAGAGATTCAAACTTAATGAAAACCTTCCTACCTTACAATGGGACGAGAACAAGAATCATCCGTAGGCAGGAACTGCAATCCGAGCAGGAACGTAGATAGGTCACGGAGTGATGAAGGGTGGAACAGATGGGGCAGACGTAATTTAGCCACAGCGTAGCGTAGAGACGTCATTGGAGAACAGGAGCGGTAGGAGAGAGGCTCGTGATAAGAGGTGGAGGGATCGTAACTAGCTCACAAGGAACGGATACGGAGGGCTGGTGCATGGTAGGAGGAGTGGTAGAATACTGTAGTTTTCGCATCTTTCTATTTCACTCTCTTTGTTTTTTTTTTGTTTTTTTTTGCAAGTCATCGAAAAATAGAATTAAGAAGGGTGACAGTGAGGAATCATAGTCCGGGAGTCCAGAAGAAATGCAAGGAGTAGGAATTCTCACCGTAAACCGGAGGAGAAGGTAACAGGAGACCAGAAGTTGATCAAGGTAGTGAGCGGAATCCTAACGCCACTCCTTTGGCTTGGCGGCGGCAAGCTGAACAAGGTAATTCCCGTGTTGATGTTGTAGAGTTTTGGGAGATTCCAGGAAAAACTGGGGAAAATTGCGACACTGAATAGGTGGAGAGTAGACGGCAGTCTGGTGACCTGCTGCAGTAGTCCAGGCTGATATCACAGGACAGTCGTCGTCCGAGGATATCCCGGCGGAAGAAGAATTAGCATTAGGTGGAATGCACTTAGGGGTCCAAGAATGTGTAGCTGTAGCAAGGGATCCTCAGAAGATGAGGATGACGACATGGTGTACAGAAAATGTGTTGACTGGGGGATGACCGGAATGGCAGTGTCGGAGAGGAATGGTTGATCCGGCGGGATAGCAGCTTCCAAGGTATCTGGTCTTTAGTTTGGGAATTTCAACCATCGGTCCAGGAGTGTGCAAAGGAATGGGGAAGGACGTCGCTGGACGTACCAGCAGATACAAAGGTAACGTGTACCCTAAGCGCAAGGTGTTCCTTAGGAGGTGGAGTGCAGTCGGAATGGAAGGCGGAACATCAGAACAGCGGAACATTGTTGTAAGGTCGCTCGAGGTAGCAATGAGAAAGTCCTGGTGGAAGCACAATCGGAAGGGTATTAGTAGTGGAAGGGAAGGTCCAGCTTGCAACCATGTCTGTAGGAACAGAGGAGGAGGAATAGATAGCCCAGTCAGCAACCTGTTGGCAGGATAGATAAGTACAGATCCCCCCTTCCTGCCTTTCCTCCGTTCTTCTGATATAAGTCCGTAACAGAATAGGGCAAGGAGGAAGTTGGAGGAATGGAGTACACGCCGAGAGGTGTGCATTTGGTTGGTGAAGAAACCAAGGTGTAGACCTGGTGAATCTGATGGAGAGGCGAGGGTGTAGCAAATCATTGTCGTGATGGCCGGTGAGGTATGTTCGTATGGTCGTTAATCCGGAAAGAGATGTCGTCCTTAGTTGCTGTAGGGCGGAACGGAAGGTTTTGCTGGGGGAAAAGAACGTCCGTACAGGATCGTTGTGGCAGTTGACGGGAAGTTGCCTTGGTCATAGGAGGAACGTTAACAGCAGTAGAAGCTACTGACAAAGGAGTGATACCCGGTATCCGGAAGGGTGAGGTCTTAGATAGGAGGACCGGGGAATGAAGTCCTGTAGCCACAGGATATGGTGAAGTGTCTTGGGATTCTTCCAAACTGAGGAGTCAGGACGGTTCATTGGACTGGGAAGGAGGTGACGTCCCGACGAAGATAAGTTCGGAAGGGCGAGATGGGCCTGGACAGCAGCAGTCGATAGGGTTAGGTGAAGAAACGCAAGGAGCGTGAAAACTTTGGGAAGGATGTTGGCAGAAAAAGACCCTGAGGTGGCTTGAATCGAGAAGATAACGCTGGAAAGGAACCAAAGGAACATCGACGATGACCGGTGGCAGTAAGGTCCACTAGGCTGGAGGGACATGTCGCAATGGACACTGCAGCAAAGAAACCCGTTCCGGGCAGCTGGGAAGAAGAACATCAAGGCCGGGAAAGGAACCAAAGGCTGAGGTCGAGGTGGCCGAGATACCACAATCCTGGAGGCAGGTAACTGGGTGATATGTCGTAGTGGAGCGGACTGGGACAGGCGAACCGTTCCCAGTGGAACGGAAGGCGGAGGCGGCGGTATGTAGGATGAAGACAAGTCACACTGCCCCACAATCAGAGGGGCCAGAGGAGGTCTGCAAGTCGCGGATGAGTCCACCGGAGCAAGGACGACCGGAGAATCCATCAAGGAACGTCTTGAAGCGGAGGGGGAGCTCCAGAGCAACCACCGTAGTGAGTGCCCTAGGAAGAAAGATGATTTCATTCCGCTGCGTTCCGTATATGTAGGCAAACCCTGTTCCGGACATGCGCAGTAGTTACGAGCCTGGCAGGGAAGACGACTTTCGTTCTAGGGGAATATGAGCTCCAAAGGGGGAAAAAACTGCTAGTACAAACCAGGTAATGAATATTTCTTACATCACATTTTTAGAGTTCAGCAATTTGTAAGGGTGTGTAATATGCAAATATCTACCGAGCGGAGATTATGAATGGGTGCTGGAAGAGCAACTAAAATATTTAAATCTTTAGGATTACGGGGATGAGAGCGATACAGGGCTGCTATTAAAAGTGCGACTTGGAATACTTGGACATCTTTCACAATTTGTGCAATGATTTCCTGTTAGTGCAGAAGCATATTAAATTTACAAAGTCTATGCTCTCTCTTTTCAACCTTTGGGTAATCGAGGACTTGAACTTAATGTACGACAAAAGCCAAAGCCTACCACAAACCTTCACTCAAAAACAAAGTGCGTGGTGGTCTGCTGGAAGTTGAAATATTACCTCTCTATCGGCATGGTTCTCAAGAAAATGCACAGAGTGATCAGCTTTAAGCATGAACCTTTGCTGAAACTTGCACAAAGTTTAATAACGACATACTACAAGCAGCTACTACCGAATTTGAGAAAAACCTCTACAAACTTACGAACAACAGCCTTTTCAGCAAGACGATAGAAAAGAAATGCAAGAGATCGAATATCTTAATAGCAACAACGAACAGAAGCCATCAAGTACGCCTCTCTCCCCTGCACCATGAGTTTTACGTCTCTAACTGTGAACTTGTAAATTTTTATAAAGCCCCCACATTTTAGACAAGTTCACTACAGTTTGGTTTAGCATCTTAGAGCTGTGAAAGTTACTAGTGTACCGATTTCACTACAACCGCATGATGAAAAATTACGGACCAGAGAGATGAAAACCCCTATTACAAAAACCAAGAATTTATAAATTCTTGCAGAAACAGATAGTTTGTGTTATTCGATAGAAAGAGAAGATGTTTACAGAGATACGGAAGAGGCTGTGTCATTATCTGACACATCAAACTAACCCCAAAGACCATTTTATACACTCCAATACCAACAAAAAACGTATTGGGGAAGATTAAAGAAGAGAGTGCGAGCTGCCCAATTTTGGAGTTTGTAAAATTAAAGTCTAAGCTCTACAGCATTTTACGATCAGATGGGGCTTGCAAAGCGATTCAAAAAGAGCAGAAGTCGTTCATTAAACATAAATGACTGTGCTATTTAATAAGAGTGCTGTAAGAACTCTAGGGACTTATATTCATTCAGAGGCACCCAAACAGAAAACTGTCAACGTCAATAAGTTGGGTGTCAGTCCTTACGACAAGAGATGGGTCTGCAACGATGCAGTCAGCACGTACTTATGGACAGGTGAATTCAGCATAAACAATCTATATTAACCGTCCAGCTCTTCTGTTTGGAATCGTAGCCACATTTTTCAACTTTTCATTTCTTTTTACGTATTGCTTGATCCACTAGAAATAAATATGAAAGGGGGGTTATTTAAATTTCCTGTTAATAGAGTCATCCCAGAACTTCTTCTCTTGGGTTAGGTAATTTGCACTTGACGTATCATGAAAACTTTATTAGTAAAATTTAGCAAATACCATTATGGAAAAATTTCTTATTTTAAGAAATGCTGAATTTATTCCCTACTGTGAATTTTGGTTTCTTCAGCTGGTGTTTAGGACTAGTTTGTCTGTGTAATGGCTCGTGACACCTGGCACTTCTCCCGGTTTCAGGCTTGTGGTGGAATGAACCATGGTTTGTTATGAAATCACCTCGTCGGTAATGTGTATTCAGTTGTAATTCCCCTGCCTAATAAATCTATTCCACATTCGAGTTTTCAGCATTTGAAACGTTCGACCACAATGCATTCTTCTTGGAGTACATACGTAGAATACATGTTGATGTTATGACCCTAAGTAGCGCTTTGAAGTCTTTGTTGCAGAACTCACTCCCTAAATCGGTTTGTACCTTTTTAGGAGGTGTCACTCCTACGAATATTTTTTTGCAAGCTCGATAGCGCCTATACTGGTTTTAGATAAAAGCAGAATAGCCCAAGTGAACTGGGCTATGATGTTAATGCAGGTCAGAAGGTAGTTAAACCCTTTATTTAGGTTACCGTAAGGTATCATTTCCACAAAGTCTGCCTGCTGTAGATCGTTCAGGCCAAGTAAGCAACATCACTTTCCATCCCGGAAAACTTTTCCATGTTTGTGTAGTTCTTTTAATGAGTTGATCCACATTTTCTTATTTCCCATTCCTAACCTGAGTTATGTTTTCATGGTTTTCTTAACGATCGAAGCAGCTAGTTTTTACCTCCATGCCAAATAAGGACGTACTCTCACTCTTTGAGCTTTCGAGATTAGAGCTACATTTGCACCATTTCGTTCTATTATATCCGAACTTTCAGAGTAAACTATATAAAGTTTTTTCCATGCTTTGTCTAGTTTTTTTATTACAGGATCTCCTGGAGTCAGTCACCTTTTTAGTTCCAGGGCCACAATTTGGTATCCCTGTAAATGCATTTCAATGGGCAAGTTATTTATGAGTTTGTTCACGACTCCCTTCCCCGAATTGACGAAATAAGATTTTTTCGGACCACATACGCCACAAAACACAATCTCCATCGAGATGTTGTTTTGCGAAGTTGTAGGAACTAGGAGTTTCGACTCGTTAGATGGTGGACGTTGACATTTTACACAATACAATATTTCATCTTCATTTTTTCGAGTTACCCTTTTTTTGTATAGCACATTTTTTGTCCCTACTAAGCTATGTCATTAAAAAAACAACATCATGGATTCCTGTTATATTACGCTCACTGGCAAAACCTCTGAATTCAGAATTAATATAATTTTATAAAAAAGTTACGAATTGGATCTGCTTAATTTAGACACTGGTAACAGCATATACACCATTACCAAAAAAATAATAATAATGAAATTAGCACACCACATATGGTTGTGTCCCAGGTGCTTACTAGATTGAGAATTTGAATAAATTTCACAAATCATCGGTAGATGGAACTTGATGCAACAAGGAAGCCATTTTTATTCTTCCGAATCTAAACACTTTAGGAACCGACTTAATAATAACCGACCCAAGCTATGTAATTGAATTAAGAATCACGGGTTTGAATTAAGAATCTATTGTGAGAAGTCCAGAATGTAAAAATACTGTTGACCTTATGAGCGTAAAATTGTCATGACATGCAATAAAAATCGTGACTATTTCGTGATGAAATAGTCATGATGTGCACGATTGCTTTTTCATGATAATAAATCATGATGGTGGTTCATAAAACGTCCTAATGATTGATCATGACAAATCATGACTGTGAATCCTGACACATCATTATGATTGAACATGATTTATCATGATTTTGAGTTATGATGGATCATGATGGTAGATCATGACACAGCTTAATGATTAATCATGTCAAATCATTACTGTAAATTGTGATAAATCATGATGATGGATAACCAGTTATCATGAACCTGAATCGTGGTAAATCATAATTATGCATCATGATCGATCATGATGATTGATTATGATTTATCATGTTGATGGCCATACTTATTTCTATAGTTCACCATGATGAATCGTGATCCAGCAAGGTATAATCGAAATTAATCATAACAGTGCATAATGTTAAAATCAATTTTTTCCAATCTGGTAACTACGTCGTAATGAAGATTGATTTTTTCAAACAAACTAAACTTTGGTATTATTAATACCCCAAACATGTTGTGATGCCATCAAGAAATGAAAATTATTCAACCTTCACAATTTGTTCACGGATTAGTAAGAGGGAGGCTAATTCTAGGCAGGCTGAGAGTCAACACCTATCACTGCCTTGGACAATAACATTCTGGCAACACTGAATAAACTAACCAGGACTCGAAAATCAAGGCCAGCAGATTCTATTACAGTCGACCTTATAACTAGGGCTGACATACAAAGTGGGTTGCAACTGGTGTTACCGCGCCATTCAGAAACTTAGACAATTATAAGATCCTGGTTTCTGAATCTAAAATTCATAGGTCTAGCGGAGTCCCTCGCTTCGCTCGGTCATTCCGCGTCGTCTCGCTACGGTCGAGGAGCTTTCATGCTGCAACTCTTGTGCTGCTAACACACATTCCATGTCTAAAACGATCAAGCAAATAATCAGAGTGCAGTACACGTTTTTCGTAAGGCTTCACTGCATAAACAAATGATAACCATAAATCATTCCAACAGCCTGGCCATCCGAGAGCTACGTGCGCATCGATCCATGCTTCTAGTAATTTCTTTAATTCCAAGAGCATCACAAAATCATGTGCTGATTATTTCGATGCAAACTAATCGTAATTACTGCTCATAGTTCGTCCGTCACATTCCTAAGCGCGCATGCGTTTCATCTACATCATTCAAAACATTTGTTTGTACATTTGTAAGTAATCCTCAAGAAGTAATCCCCTATGAAGGTGAGAGATGAAAGATTGAGAGAGTGAGCAAAGCGAGACACATATTGAAAAAGTTTACTTTACGTGGAAATTGCTTGCTCTGCTTGATCAATCCACGCACCGTGCTTCAGAAACACGAATGTTTGGCACCATTTTAAAACCAGGTTCTGACTTGATGCAAAACTTGCTTTACTCGCTTTGCTCGGACTGATTATTTCGATGTACTGATTATTTCGACGCAAACTAATTGGAAATATTGCTCACAGTTCGTTCGTCACATTCGTCAACATATCTACATTTCACATACATCATTCCAAACATACGATTTGTTTGTTTGTACGTTTGTACATCTTCTCCTCCAGAAGTAATCCCCTACGAAGGTGAGAGATGAAAGATTGATAGAGCAAAGCGAAGCACACATTTAAAAGGTTTAGTTTGCGCCCAAATCGCTCGCTTTGCTCGTTCAATCCACGCACCTCCGTGCTTCAGAAACACGAAAGTTTGACACCGTTTTAAAACCAGGTCTATGGGTCTGTTTTTTTCCGTGGATCAAGTCAGTTATATACAAAACCATTTTTAAGATCTATATGTGGTGTGTTGCAAATTACGTTGTCCTTTTAGGTTATTTTTTCCGTGCATCCTTTTCCAGATCATCTCGCTTCGCTCGAGGAGGTTTTCATGAACAAACTATGACGTCATGAACAAACATCATGGGGGTTTTAAAAAAACTTAGACGTTAGTTTTTCAGGTTCTTTCGCTTATTTGAGGGTGATAATATCATGTTACAGCGATGCAAATATGCTTATACTGAGCGCAATTTAATTATCTTTCGTTTGGTCCTACTCTCATCTCTGTACCTGCTATGGTTCCAGGGGAGTAGAGGTACAAACAAACACACACGCACGCACATCATACGTCCTTAATGATGTAGATATTTGTGTAATTGTAGTTTCCAAGAATCAAGTCAAAAGTATTTAGTAGCTTACACTGCTTTGGACAATAACATTCTGGCAACACTGAATAAACTAACTAGGACTCGAAAAGCAAGGCCAGCAGCTTCTATTACAGTCGACCTTGTAACTAGGGCTGAAATACAAAGTGAGTTGCAACTGTTGTTATCGCACCATTCAGATACTTACACTATTATAAGCTCCTGGTTTCCGAATCTATAATTCATAAGACTAGCGGACTAGCGTGATGTGCGGGGTGATTAATTGTTATTCCTAGTTGTACCACTGGGGTAACATACGCCGGTTTACCTAGTTCCTGCATGCGCGAGTGAAATACTTTACGGGGTAGCATGATTCGAAAAGGGTCACCGATGGGTACCAGTCTCCCTCCGACATTCCTCCATTGTGTGGTCCGATTTCCCTTCCTGCAGCCTGTCTGGCACCCCTTGTTTCCCATCCCCTGTTTTCCCCATTGTGTGGTCTGAATACCTGCTATCTCCACTCCTCCCCCTCTGAACCCTTGATGTTTGGTCTTCTTAGGGAAATGATTAGTGTCCTCTCCGCGACCCCTCTTAAAATTATTGTAGAGCGACACTTATTGTCAGTGTGGCTGAATTGCAGCTTCTCCGTGTTTCTGCTAAGTGCGAATATACCGTAACGACGATCTTGCATGCAGTGATCGTTACTCTACCAACTTCGAAACGATTCAAGTAAGCAATAAGAGCCAGCACTATTGAAGCAAGCAATATTGCGTTTGTTACTGATTGTTATAGGGAGCATCTATTCACATTGTCCGCCTCTCGCACTATTTCTTTGCTTCCATGCCAAGAATCCGTGGCAAGAAAGGACTTGCTCCATGCATGATGATGTATTGTAGTACATGATGATGAATTTGCTTGCCCAACCTAAGCGTATTATACGTTACGTTATTTAACAATGTTGACAACCATCTAACGATTATTGTTTTCTCTGAATGCTGAACATTACTGCATGGTTTTGTAAGTTGTTTTCGTCCTTATGATATTAATAAACAAAAACGGAACGTTAAATGTTTAGAGTAAGGATCTAAAAGTCAAAACCTAGAAGGAACACGGACAAGCTTTGACAGTTAGGGTCTAGGTGTAAAATTTTGTCAGTAAGAGGCTGGA
>JAHWFP010145409.1:67010-90552 GCA_023313725.1 Lithobius niger
CATTCGAATACTCCTCCATTAAGAACATATTCAAATTGGCTATATCCCATTCGAATACTTCTCCATTAAGAACATATTCAAATTGGCTATATCCCATTCGAATACTCCTCCATTAAGAGCACATTCAAATTTGACATGTTGAAATAGAAGACCTGGTGGCCGATTAGCCTAATATGTCACTTACTAGATTGCTATAAGTAATGGGGACAAATGGCATGGTTTATTAAGAGGCTTGCAGTTTTATACAAACGCACATACATGTGCCAACAACAGGTGAATGCCTGGTTAAGCTTGTAGCCCACTACTCCATTACGTTACGTCACGTTCCGACGACTCATGACAACGGATGGTGCAGCACACACTAATCGTTTCAGTCGGCTCCACTGAGCTTTTAAATTTGATCGCGCCCAAAGTGGCAATGCAAAAGAAGAAGGACTTGTAGTGTTCTTGAGTAGGTAATTGAATATAAAGTCGTGGTAAATTAGGGATTATGTCTTTGCTCTCGGGTGTGATGACATTTAATTCCAGAAAGCAACTGAAATAGGTTCGCATCTGTACTTAGTTGGGGAAAGGCGTTGTGCGCAGATGTGTGACCAGACGGCCGTCGATTGATGGTAGGTGCGTACACTTCTCCGATGCGGTCAGTTTTGGACTGAAAGGATTCTGCCTCAACACTCCCGTAAGTCAGCCGAGGGGTCTTCAAGGAACGGGACGGAACAGTATACGTGGCTCCTGTAATTTACATGCTTTTAATTCAAATAGAAATTTGACGGCCTGCGACATGACGTGACGGAATGGAATGAAACGGAGTAGTGTGCTTCAAGCTTAATAAATAGGGGTATTTTCCGATGCATGTGCATCTACAGGTGACATCACAATGGACCATTATAAGCTCACGTGGCATTGTGGCTGGATATGCCAGAACGCCCCTTTAAAAAAATAAATTGAATCTGGTGTCTTAATCCAATTTAAGGTTTGGTTTTTTTTTAATGTATGGCATCTTAAATGGTTTTATGACATCTCGGCTGATAGTTTTGAATTGACGACATCTGAATTTGTAGATGGCAGCTAAGATTTGAAAGACTGATGACATCTGTAATGATGACATATTTTTGTTATTGTGTGCATGGATCCTGGTTATTATGGATCCTGTTCCCATGTTATTATTTGTGAGTATATCTGCTGGCCAATTTGCTTCCCAGAAGTTTCATGTTCAGTAAAAACGTGCGTTTTTTGTTTAGTGATATGCTTTCTACATCATACTCATTGTTTACACGCTTTATAGGTGAACAAGTCACCAAATATCAGCGCCGAAAATTAAAATCAAACTCTGTTTTTGTGTTCTCGTGAGTTATTAACCAGTCAGGGAGCAACTTTTTTAATTGCCTCACCCACTCACGAAGTCAAATATCCGTTTAATGGAACTGCATTTTCCGTCTTTTGTGTCATGTAGCTATTGATATAACCATCTTAACTAGGCTATTTACGGGTATGAACCCAAGCTTCATTAACTTTTAAACCAGTATAGTTTTTATTTTACATTGTTTTATGACATTTAAACGAGTATGAAAGATGTTCTTTTTTTCTTCAAAAATAAAAATGGGAATTATTTGGAAAACTGCCAACTTACCTGGTGTAATAGCGTGACATAGTCCCAAAGGTGAATAAAATTCGTCGACTTGAAAATGTTCACTGTTTTGGTTATTTTCGAGCTGCTGTTAGAAAGAATTCAATAAATTAAAATGACGGAAATGCTTTTGGTATTACTTACTGACTCTCAAATGTAGACATACACCTTAGTTTAGTGTAGAGACGGTGAAACGGTCATTGAACGGCCAGCTTGCTGAGGGGTCCATTGCGTCCCCTCAACATCGTGATACTACTCTGCCCATGGAGCAGGAAGAGATTTCCTGTTCTAATTTTCCAGAACTTTTTCCTCCTTCCGAGGACAACTTCGTTCTGAACCTCACTCCATCTTTTGATTCGGGTGAGGATTCAGATGTTTTCGGATCGCCCAGAGGAGGAGTTGAGGAGGATGATGTAGTCTTAAGCCCGCCCTAATGCCTGCGCATACTATCGTTCAGTGGAACTGTCAAAGTTATCAGACCCATGCAGAAGAGCTGCGACTGCTTTTGTCGCATTGGCGACCTCTGTGCTGCTGCCTTCAGGAAACTTGCTTTAAGGCGTCGGATAATCCGGTTGTTCGGGGTTACTCTGTCTACCGTCTGGATGCAGACCCTGTGCCGCGTGCACATGGTGGTGTTGCAGTGCTGGTTCAACACTCTCAGCCGCATGCCAGTGTGCCTCTGCACACTAGATTTCAGGCGGTAGCAGTCCGAGTTTCTTTCAGCTTCGATATTACTGTCTGTTTGGTTTATTTACCACCGGATGAGGTCTTTGGGGTTGGTGAACTGGAGGACCTGGTTCGCCAGCTTCCTGCCCCGTTCCTCTTGCTGGGCGACTTTAACAGCCACCACGTCCAGTGAGGAGGACCTAATACTGACAACAAGGGGAGGATCCTGGAGGAGTGGATGCGGAGGGGGTCCGTTTGCATCCTGAACGATGGAGCCATGACACACTGTAACCTGGCCACGGGCAATTGGTCAGCGGTGGACTTAGCCTTTTGCTCGCTGGCCATCCCAGTTCACTTCGCTTGGGGTGTCACTGCCGATCTGCATGGAAGCGATCACCTCCCCATTGTGTTGTCCACAACACAAGGGGGTTCTGTGGCTTCCAGGCCAGCCCGGTGGGCGCTTAAACGTGCTGAATGGTCAGCTTTTGCTGAGGCTGCTTTATTTCAGCGTGCGGTTGAGGACTTTTCTGATGTGGATGAACTTTCCACTCATTTCGCAGATGTGGTCCTTGCTGCTGCTAATGCTACTATCCCGCATACGTCCACGGGCGGGTTCCTGTTCCATGGTGGACACTATTCAGGCCCGCCGGCGAGCGTTGCGTGCATTTACAGTCAACCCAACTACTGACAACTTTGTAGCCTTTAAGAGCTGTCGTGCCCGTGCCACGTATGTCATCCGTGAGGCTAGACGTGCTTCGTGGGCAGCTTATGTTTCGTCGATCACACGCTCCACGCCTTCTCAGCAGGTGTGGCGGAAGGTGCGCCAGATCTTGGGGATGGCCGTGTCTTCCCCGGTTTCACAGCTGAAGGTGGCGAATACCGTGATCTCTTCTGTGCCGGATATCACCGACTGTCTTGCGTCTGCGTTTGCGCAGGTCTCGAGTGATAACCATTATGATCCTGGTTTCCTCAGAATAAAGCGTAGAGAAGAGGCTCACCCTCTAGACTTTCGCTCCGACGGGCTAGAGGAGTACAATTTACCGTTCACCAGGCAGGAATTTGTTTCAGCTTTGTCCAAGTCGCATGACTCCGCCCCAGGGCCCGATGATGTTCACTATCAGCTGTTGAAACATCTGCCTCTTGCCAAAAACAGTGCTTTTCTGCTGGATCCCGGTCCATGTTGGGATAGCAGGGAATGAGCAAGCTGATTCTGCTGCGAAAGGGGCCCTTTCTGGCCCTCTAGGTAGGGATCTCAGCCTTGTTTCCTCAGACGCCTTTCCAACGCTGCGTCTGAGGTTACACGCTTTTTGACAAACCTTGTGGGACAGACAGGATGGTAATAAATTACGGGCCATTAAAGGCACTGTCGAGAAGTGGCGCTCGGCGTGTCGCCGCAGTCGTCGTGAGGAGGTTGTGTTGGCCCGTTTGCGCATTGGTCACACCCGACTTACTCACTGTTTCGTTTTGCGGGGGGTTGACCCTCCTGAATGTTATTGGTGTCGACGGCCACTTACGGTCCGGCACTTACTTGTTGATTGTCGCCATCTTGATGGTGTTCGCCGTCGTTTCCGTCTTCCGCATGACATTACGCGGCAGTTAGGCGATAAGTCTGTCCTCCTGTCCGGTGTTTTTCAATTTTTGCAGGAGGTACAGATGTATGACAAGATTTAGATTCGGGGTTTGCATAACACATCTGTAATGTGTGGTGCAGTGGCAACCCGGACCACTGCACTGTGACTGAGGTTGGCGCTAATGACCACGTTGTCGACGTGCCACTAAGCCTCAACCCCCCCCCCCCCTTAGTATTAATCATCAGTATTAAACAACAATCTTAACCATTTAGTTGTATGGCGCATTGTAACAATACAGTGCGATGCCAACGCATTATCATCTGCATTCATTTGTAGTGTAGTTATTTGAATGAATAAAAGCCAGTAAGGTGCAACATGTATACAATACTAACGCAACGTTTCGGGTCTGAATGCGACCCTTTATCAAGCGTAAAATAAAAAAATAAACATAAAAATTTTTTGGAGTGGAAACTCAAGTCATATTAAAAATATACAAGAAATAAAATCCAACCAACACCGACGAAAACACTAAGCACCAGAAGGACCTAAGACCAGTTAAAAAAAACCGGGCAAATAGGGAGACCCACAGTCTACCTGCCAAAGCAGGTCGGCTGTGGATAGTGAGGGAAGCCAGGTGGTTTATATACCACTCACCCCAATTTTGAATTAATAAGTTGTCCACTGAATTTAAAACAATGTAGTCCTATATCGACCTTTTTGGCAGACATTGTTTTAAATTCCGTGGACAACTTATTAATTCAAAATTTTCCTGTAACACGTTTCTACAAACGTTTTGTTGACGATTCCTTGGCGCTAGTCCATAAGCACAAAAAGAAAAAAATGTTAGATTTTCTAAATAGCATTCACCCCTCCCTTGTTTACACAATGGAAGAGGCTGAAAACGACAGCATCCATTTTTTGGACACTACTGTCATTATTAACCCTGCACGCACCATTGAATTTACACATTACCGTAAACCGATGCATACCACTAGGACCATAAACTACGAATCATTCATTGACCCAATACATAAAAAAAACGTCATTACGAATGAAATTAAACGGATTTATTCCCATACAGCCAATAAACGGCTGCTTGCTCTGGCATTCCAGTACACCTTGCATAAATACTTAGAGAATGGCTACCCTTTGCACACCCTTACTAGGTTAGTCGAACATAGCAACATTGGATCCAAAATACGAGAAAATAAACCCAAACTAACAAATTTCCTTATGTTTCCTTTTTTTCCTGGCGTCACAGAGAAACTTAGGAAAATGCTAGCCTACCATAACATTACATTAGTTTCCACCACGCACCCCAGTTTAAAGCAGCTGACTATGTCTAAAAAATAGTCGATCAAAAAGAGCTCCTAAAAACAAAGAGAAATGTTGTTTATCAAATTCCGTGTGGGGACCAAAGCTTCACAGCCTCTTACATAGGAACTACGAAGCAATTTCTTTGCAAAAGATTAAATTCTCACAGATCCAATCTTAAGTACAATGACAAAACTAATTTCCTAGTGCAGCATAAGATAGCGACAGGGCACTCCCCAGACCTTCCAAACACCCGTGTGTTGTTTCATGAAAAAAATTACAGATCCAAAATTAATTTAGAAACTATTAGCATCCTAGCTCAACGGCCCCCCGTTCATAATCACATAATGCCCATTAATAATCAAATAGCGGAGTACATTTCGACTCTACACAAACTTGGAATTAAAGATTTTTCCATCTGGCTTCCCTCACTATATAAACCACCTGGCTTCCCTCACTATCCACAGCCGACCTGCTTTGGCAGGTAGACTGTGGGTCTCACTATTGCCCGGTTGGAAGTTCATGCTGAGGCTTACATAAAGACCGCTACCGCGGTCCTTGATGGAGCGTTAACCATGCCGGTCATCTGCTCCATTCTAAAACATATCACAGTAATGAAAATAAAATCTTAAACGCATTTAAAGACCGTAACTTAAAATACAGCCAACAATGTGCATATAAATAAATCCGTTTCAATCTCAGACTATTATCAAGTGATAACAGGTAAAAAACATTAAAACATGGGTAAGTAGGGAAAACCAACACTCATTTTCACCTGGACAAAACTGGTATAGGGTGTAAGTCAAAAACGGATTGGAGCTGTCAACGTCAAGGTATTCAGACACCTCAGCCCGCAGGCCATTTGCTGACCCCTGGTGTCAATCACATGCATCTCCCATCTTTTTCAGCTGGGGAGTTAAAGTTTCTCTATAATGTTACCTTAAAATTGATTTTGTGAAACATGTACGTTTAATGTATGGTAGTATGTTTTGGAAGGAAGGAATTGATTGCAAGTTTAAAACGATTAATATTAAACACTTTTTTATAATGAATATTGAAAACGTGGGCTTTCACGATTGCTCAGCAAACACTAAATTAAGACGAAATGCTTCCAGTATGAGATTTACTTAGTGCGCAAATAATTTTCTAAAGGCCCGTAAATAATGTACGGCTGAAATTCTCACATATAAGGTTATGACTCAAGTTAAGACTGGTTTTGGCACAACCAAATCGCCAAAATGGGCCAAACTTTCATGAACTTGACTGTGTTCGGCTCAAAACTGAACATGACTGACAAGTGTAGAATTGCCAAGTTTGACTGCCGGGTCGTTATCACGACATTGGAATCAGCTTCCATCACAACACATGCTTCCTTGACAGGATCAGATACATCAGGATCGTAGACATATCGCAGGCACAGGATACATCACGGATACATCACAGGATACATCGAAGATACATCGCAGATACATCACAGGATCACCTTGCTCTGCTGCTGAAGCGTAAGAACGTCCCTGGCACTGAGCACGCTTCGAGTGAAAGGTGGCTCATTCTCCACAAAACATACGCTCGCAGATGCAATGGACACGACTTCACTACACTAATGGCATCGAAGGCACAATGGAGTGTTAGGTTGTCGTTTCTCGGCTTATTACGGTGTCAGTTATTGTCATGTAAACTGAAAACCTCTAATAGCAATATTTATTGTTTACCAATAAACGCTTAATGAAACTTTCGAATCATTCAATCTAGATTACACACTCAATTAATGGGGTTCACCGGGACAGGCAATTCTGAGTCTGATATCAAAAAGAAGTGGTTTTTAGCATTTTGGATGTAGTTACAGTTTAATGTTTTATATCCTCAATGTGCAATGACTATGTCTATTTATGGTCTGCTCAAACTAATTAAGTTCAATTTAACATTGGTTTACTTATTACGTTTTATTAATCTCTCAGCTTTTAAGACTTGTAGCTTTAGGTCAAATGGTGATTTTACAAACAAACAATTCAGTTGCAAGATCTGCCTAATACCTGTCGGCTTTACCTACTGTTTGCTACGAATGCACTCGAAGGTGCACCTACTGTGGAGATCTTGTAGTGTTGGAATGAGGTAGGATGGCCCGGCTCAAAACTGAAGGTATGATATGGACACTTAATTTGTTAGTAATCACTTCTACCAATAGCCAATGTGTAGGATACTGGACGATTTCACTGTGGACCTGCAGCTGCAACCCAAAACCTATGGGTGGACCTATCGAATTTGAGTTCCGGTGGGATCTGCCAGAATGAACTGTATCTCTGTCTGATATACCAACGACACACCTTTGAGTGCAGGAAGACCATATTTCCTTAGTTCTATTGAAAATATAGCGGTATTTCGGTATCGTTATTTAAAGTTAATTACTCTACTCCTAGATAATGAGGAAGGAGGTCTGAATATGGAGCAGTGAAATTTGCCGCCATATTGGCACCAGATTGGCACCAGTATGGGATTTGGAGGGCATAACTACAAGGTGCACTACATAAAAATGGAGGGAAAAACAACGGAAGAGCGGATTTCCTAGGCTTAAAATAACGTTGTTTTCTCAACAACAAAAATCGCGCGTTATAGGCTTAAGAAATCACTCTTCACAGCATCGGCTTCAGTATGAGGCCCTTCTGTTTTCTCTGCAGTGCCCCTTGCAGCTAACCCATTAAGACTCCAGCATAGAGTTATATACAATAATACTACGTCGTGTCACTGCTCTATAGGCCAATAAATATGAAAACTCACTTAAGGATTGTTCATAAAGGTTCAGGTGTATGGTTAGACAAACATACATCCTCTTAGTCACGATTATCTATAGGTGATTTGATATTTGATCAGTAAACAACTAAACACAATATTTCGGTGGTTGAATTTAACTGTATGAGTTCGATCTTTCAAGATAAGTTTCGTTTTCTTTTGCGCACATGTTCTCTAGGCCAGGATAGTGTAAATAGAGAGAATTACAACTGGCGTATTGTCTCGTAAGGTACAGTAGTCAGATTTTTTCTTTAAATATCCAGGTCTCCTGAGAAGTGTCCAGTTGCATGATATTGGTAGTGTTTATATTGGTATCGGTAAAATGTCATTAATTGTACACATTTTCGGCTGCTATTAATAGGAGAATGGTCTGTTACATCTACCAAACCATTCAACCTATAGTCCCAGATTTAAGCACTGTGTCCATCAGACCATCCACAGATGCCGAAAGACGTAGGTCGAGTTACTGCAATCGAGCCACCTCCAAAGTTTCCCGAGACGATGAGAGGACTGTGCCACAATTCCACAAACTAAATACGGATGCAAACCTATTTACGTCGCCCTTTGGACTAATATGTCAGACTAGCTGAGCGGGGAATCGAACCCACGACCTTTGATTTCAAAGGTCGTGGGTTCGATTCCCCGCTCAGACAGTCTGACATATAAGTCCAAAAGGCAACGTAAATAGGTTTGCATCCGTATTTAGTTAACCAATTTCGAGCCCGTTGGCTTTCCGTCCCGTTTGACAATTCCACAAAAGCATGAGCCACTTCACAGTCCTGGACATAGTTAGGAAGCCAATGCTCATAGCGTGGGACAGACTGGGCGATAGTAATTGTCAAAATTTTTCATTGAACAGAATAAGCAAGAGCTACTTCATCACAGTTTCCGTCGGGGGTCAGAACAATCAAGTAAGTACTGTCAGCATGTGGCAGCCCAAGAGGCACCACATCAAGCATCGGAATGACGAAAGTAGAGTCGGCCAGCAACACCACATATAGCAATAATGAATTCTTCATACCAGGCCTATTCAATCCTTCAAGATAGATTCACTTCAGCCACACCAAATCTGGCAAAACACATTATTTTCCAGTTTTTTTTATGAATGGTAGCCACTTCGCCTACATATCTTGACTTCCCGGCATAATCACTTCGCTTGGTAGAGCAATATTCAACCGAGCCATAGGCCGAGCATCCCGGGCTGATTCCCGGCCTCAGACACCCACTTGCATTTGGGAAGAGAATGTCCCCGGAAATGCACTCGTGCTCATGTCGACTGTGGCATGTAAAAGATCCTAAGTATAAACTGGCAAAATTGTCCCTCTCGGTACTGAGATACCATACAGCCGTTGAGGCGTATGATTCCTAGAAACAGGCTGTCGCCATCATCATTCGTCAAATGCTTTAATAATGTTCTACAAACCTTGGAGTTATGTTGAAATCAATGATCCACCTGCCAAAAATTAATCAAGTAGAGCAACGTCTCTGATTTGACTTTCGATGCAAAATCTGATCCGAAATAACATTGCCAATCGTTAACTAGTAAATTGGTAACAGCCAGGAGGACTGTTGGCTACTCCTTCATGGCCCACTGCCTATTTCTGTAGGGCCAATGTAGTCTGGGTTTAGACACTGTTTGTGCCTCGCCTCGACTCGTCTGGATAGTGTTTACGTGGTGAGACATCGTCTGAACCCAGACTAGGTCCAATGCACTCGAGTAGTGTAGAAAGGAACCGTGTGTTTCTTTTTGGTGGGGGCATAGCGCTTGAAGCAGTTTGCCAACAGCCTACATCACGTGTACGCCACAAGTTCTAGACGACCAAAGAAGGAAAAACCCGGGTGATTATAGTAAACAGCAGACTTCATAGAGTGAGGCCTCTGTTTCTTCTCAATCTAGAGGACGTTCTGGTTACCTGTTGTCGGCTTCAAAACTGACATAGGGTGCCTTAAGACCTAAACTTTTAAATATTGACTTTTTATTTTTGTGTGCTTGTTGTTGTGGTGGGTTACACCAAAAGTGTATTTTAGTGTAGCAATGTTAGCCTTGTGCTATCAACTGCTTTTGCTTGAAGTGGGTAGTATTCGAACGCGATATGTCACAAAAACGATTTTGTCTGTGCACATTTTGGCTGGTTACCTATTTATTAATAGAAACTTGCCCGCACTTTAAATATTTTTTACCAGCATAACGTCATGATTAATGATAATGTAATACAAAAAAAATCATGTGCTAAACAGAAAATGATGCGACAATTTTCACTTCATATTGGTGGTACACTTGCACTGCAGAAAAACATACTTGAAATTTTAGTATCTGCAATTATTATTATATCATATCAGTAACAATACTGCCACAAACATTACCCTAAAGAGCCCGAAAGCAAAGAATTTTTGTTAATTTATTGGAGAAAACAGAAGCAGAATTTGCTAAAGTTGACCAGTAATTGGAAATTTGTCAATTTCATTCATAAAGTTGACAATTTTATTACTACATTAAACCTATTGAGATCTATAACAACATAAACATTTCTATTCACAATTCACAATTGATATCTTACTTGGATGAAGGATATTTCTAGTTTCTCCCATGCAACTCCAGTTGTGTTCCAGAAGTGATAAAGGGTCACTCTCCCACTTTTCATCATTTCATCAATCTGAGCTCTCGAATGGGTTCCGTATTTTTCGTCTATTACGTCGAGAAGAGTCTTCGGATCACGGAAGTCGATGTCGGGACAGATGATCACGGATGGAAACGCAATAGTCTTGTTGGTAAGAAAATAATTCCTGACTGACGACGGATCCTCAAGGTAAAGTGAAATACGTTCGTACAATTGAAACACTGTCAGGCCAAAGAGTGCTACAGTGATCATCATCCAAGTCAAACAACGAAAGCTTAACTCATTCTTGTTGAAGCGTTTGTCGAATTTTGAAACTTTAATAACATTTCTTTCATCACGGTTTCTACCGAAACCGGTGTTATGGTTATGGTTTTGAAGTAGGTCATCACCAACTGTTGGTCTGTTGTTTTGGTAAAGATGGGATCCCAAGATGGTGATATTCCTGATTCTTCGCCCTCGTCGGAGTCCATAAACATTTTGTGTCACTGACATCGTGTGTTATTCAAACTGTACCTTGATAAATAAAAGAAAGAGGAAGTCAATTTTTGTTGGCAAGTAAGAGCATATACTTATCAGAATACAATACACCACAGTGATTTAATACAGTGAATGTGGCTAAGCATTGTGTAAGTCTTTGTTTGGTGTTTCTCTTCGTGTCAATTCAACTTTTTGCAGAATCAGCTTGTAAATTGCAGGCATACAATGGTTTAACAAAGTAACAGCAGAATGATTCTTTTAGATTATTGAATATATAAGTTGAAATGTACTGAACACTTTCTTGCACTTTCTTATATTGAAATTTTGTAGTTTGTCTGAAGTTGCTTTAGTCAGTCAATCAAAGTGAATAATCTGCTAAAGGTAAAAAAAATCACTTCATCAACACTTCGTGAACTCCAATCAGTCACTTTTATTCCCATATTTCGTAGGTCACAAAGTTGTGTGATGCTAGTAAGTAAAATAATTCGAATAAAAAACAATAGGGATGCAACCTTTGCTAAGTTTAGCCCTTTTAAAATACTAGTGAGATGTCCAGCACACAATTCGTGACAAGTTAACCAATTTATTTGTTTAGGAAATATCTGACATCTCGTTACTTTTTGGAACTATTACTAAATTATTACTATTATCATTATTATTGTTCTTTGGTTTCAAACGTTGGTCTCAAATCTCCAAACTGGCAAACCAAACCAAAGAGCAAATTGAACTTTATAAACAGCTAAACATGGACTTCAAACACATTAAACTTACGAAACAAACCCACTGCAAACGGTTTTTTCAACGGCGATCGTCACGATAGCAAAAAATTAGGAAAAATTAACTTAATATGTGGTAAAAATAAAAGAAAACTTATCATTAACGAACAAATAAAAAAAAACACTTATTTTTCTGGCTCCTAGCTATGCCAGTTAAAAATAGTTTCTTTTGACTCAGGAAAACATACTTAACCTGTTAATTTGGCATTTGATCCTTGCAATGCTGTGCTTACCTGAAGTTTCTTAGTTGCTTGTAGACGGCAGTAGGTAACCCTCCTGTGCACATGTTCCGTGCATCCCTCTTCTATATAGAGCGCTTTCGCGCGACCGTCAAGCCGTTTATTTTCCTCTGACGTTAGGCGGTGACTCAAGAGGGGAGGTAGGGTGGGTATGGTTAAGTATGTTTTCCTTAGACAAAAGAAACTATTTTTATTCGGCTTAGCTGGTGGCCGGAGAAATAACGTTTCTTATTGCCAAAGTAGGAGAAAATAGTTAATCTGTTAATTTTGCATTAACAGACCCAGACCTCGTCAAAAAATGGTGGCAGGCACCGCCCTGACGGGTTCCCTAGCTTTCCCCACTAAAGTTCAGGCTTTACCCAAAAAGGTTTTACAAACTTCGAATTTTATTCAGAAAAATTGATGATAAGCAGGAATTTTGGATCTCTTTCGTAAAATTTGGTGGCCCTGAAAAGGACTGTCGGTTTAGAAATGAGGGTCTTGCTTCCGTCTTGATGGTTGGAATTGCGTCAACATCTTAAGGGGGATTGACGACATATCTGGCTGCTACGATGGGGCCTAGACGATGTAGTCCATTAGCTTGCTTCGTCATATCTCTGAGGGAGTTTGACGTGAAGACAGAAGTACTTCGCCACGAAGCAGCTGTCAGGATGTCTTGAACGGGAATGAAGTTATGTTAGCCCATGAAATGGAGATTGCTCTTAACTCGTGTGCTCTCACTCTTATGCCGCTATCAACACAATGTATGTTTTGGTCTTCATAAGCACCGATGATTGTTTTCCGGATCCATTGTGCAATGGTTGCTGCCGAAGTTTCACCAAAGTTTTTCTCAATTGGTAGAAATAATTGGTTTCTGCTTTTGCGTTTTTCTATGTTTTCTATTCTTGACAAGTAGAAACGTAAAGCATGTACTGGGCATAGGAGGGGTTCCGGTTCGCTACCAATTGACTTTGTTAAGGCTGGGATGATGATTGGCTTCGAAGGTCCCCATGGTCTTTGGGATTTGGACCTAAAATCAGCTCTTGGTGTTACTGTTACGGAAGAGATGTCTGGTGCTAAGACACAGAAGGCTGGCTCGGCGGATAAGGCTTGTATCTCACTGCATCTTAGGCTTGTTGCAAGGGTTATCAGAAAAAACAGTTTTCCGAGTTAAAAGGTGAAGAGAGCAGTTTAGCAATGGTTCATAAGGGGCCTTCATTATGGATTGCAGAACAATGGACAAGTTCCAGTCCGGAAAGATGCGTCTGGTTGCAGGACATTCCACTTCGAAGGATTTTAGGAGAGAGGAAATTCTGTAGTCGTCAAGTAGGGCTGTGTTGCCTGAAGCTGTGAACAGAGTTTCGAGCTGAGTGGTAGACCAGCATTGTTGAGCCTTTTAACCCTTCTTTAGAGAGATCGTTGAGGCATTTCAGGACGTCTCGTAGAGGAGAATTGGTTGAATTGACTGTCCCTCGTTGATATCAATGAAACCATTTTGACCAGTGGCTGTCGTAAATTTTGTTTGTTGAGTTCCTGACGGCTTTACTGACGATGCGAACTGCCTGTTCTTCATGACCTCCTGTCTTTTTAATGAATTTGACGATAGTAGCCATCCGTGAAGGTGTAGTGGGCTAGTGTTTGGGTGGAACTTGGTTCCCTTTCGTTGTGATAGCATATCCTGTATCTGAGGAAAACTTCTTGGAGTGTCGACTACGAGGTTTGAGGGAACCATGCTGCTGATGGCCAATTTGGAGCTAGCAGTAGAAAGAGGCCTGGGGTTTGTTTTATCTTTTCCAGAACTTGTTGAAGCAGTTTGAACGAAGGAGACAGGTAGGCATAGAAGTTTTACCAAGGGAATGTCAATGCATCTACTGCCGTGGCTTGACCATCTGGTACTGGACTGATGAAGTGGGGAAGTCTGGCATTGTGCCTCGTAGCGAATAGGTCGATCACTGGGGTGCCCCTAATGTCGAAGAGATATTCAAAGATGGATTTCTTGAGAGTCCATTCTCCAGTTGGAAGCTTTTGGCGAAACAGAAAGTCTGCAATCACACTTCTGTTGCCTGGGATGTGGAGTGGAAGGTTGGTTGTTTTGAGTTTTATGCAGAGGTTGAAGATGGCTGAAGTTAATTTGTAAAGTTTGTGAGACTTTGTTCCTCATTCTTTCTGGATATAAGCTACTGCCAATGTCTTGTCTGCTTATATCTAGACGACTGTCCCCTTAATTTGTTGTTTGAAATGAAGAAGAGCCATGAGAACTGTCTTTAGTTCCAGAACATTGATGTGGCCTTAATCCTGGCGAGACCAGAGGCCGGAGATGCCAATTGTTGATGAGCGAGATAAGCTCCCCATCCCTCTTGGGAGGCATCGGTTAGAAGAAGATCCGGTTGTCATTCGTGGAGCGAAACGGATGGAGTGAGTGTTATAATGTCCAACCACCAGCAGAGGCTTTTCGTTGGAAAGTCCGAATCTGTTAGTGACTTTTGGTCTTGGTTAGGCAGTTTAAATTAGGCAGTTTAAATTCCTGAGAGAGTGAAGGGTTTGTTGACGAAAATGGCGGGCATGTTCACAGAAATCTTCTATCCTGTCTGGTGAAGGCATCACTGTGGCAGATTTTAGGTTGAACCATATTACGAGAAAGATGGAGCTTTGGGCTGGATAGAAAAGAGATTTTGGATGATTTACTCCGAACTCTAGGCTATTGATTAGATTTATTGTTAGGTCTCGATTAGAGATTAGCTTGTTTAATAGCCAATAGTCCAGGTACGCACTTGCTTCTATCTGTTGTTGATGTAATTTTGCCAGAATGGGTTTTAGAATCAGTGTGAAAATTCTGGGTGCTGCATTCAAGCCAAACAGAAAGCATTGGAATTCGTTAACCTTGTTGTTGTGTATGAACCGGAAGAGATGGTGAACAGAAGGGAACATACGAACGTGGAAGTAGGCAACTTGCAGGTCTATGGAGATTGTCCAATCGTTTTTCGTTAGAGACAAGCGAATTGAGTCCAGCATTTCCATTTTAAAGTGATCTTTGGCGATGTATTGGTTTAGTGATTTGAGATTAAAAATTAAGTGATCGCTCCTGATTTCTTGGGTCAGATAGTGCCGTAAAATCCCGGACCCAGATGATGGCATTCCAGGATTACTTCTTTCGTTAAGAGATCTTGCATTTCTTGAGACAGCTTTTGGCTGCAAGGAGCAGCAAATTCCCAAGGTGGGGTCTGAGCAGGGGGTCGAACCGTAATATTTTCTGGTTCGGTTTCCGGTTACGGTTCGACTTTATTTTAAATTTCGGTTCGGTTACGGTTCGGTTCGAACCGTTTTTATTTTTTGGTTTTAACCGGTTATAACCAGTTACGGTTTTAACCGATTATAACCGGTTATGGTTTAACCCGTTTTACTCCGTTACAGCGAGGAACGCAGCCACTACCTCAGTCCGTCTTGGGCCTGGTAGACAAAACAGCATCAACCCAAAAATTGTGTCGTCACAAACCGGAAAGCTTTTCGTATTTTAACATCACACTTACACACTTACACTATAATTTGTTAGGCTAGTACTGTATCTTATACGTTTTCTTCGGCGATTATTGGCATAAATAATTCTTATTTTTACATCATTAGTCTTTTAGATTTTTGATCTCATGGTAATTATTAGCAAACGATTAAAAATTAGTACATGCACACACAAACAGGTGTAACGCATGGTTATTGCTAGGTAAATTTTAGCAGGATGCTATTAAATTACTTCCCGGTTTTCAACAGAAAATCTCCTAGGCGCCACATTTTAAAACGGATTTTCAGCAATGGTTTGACTAACGGGAAGCAACTAAACCTTTGTGCCCAGATACTTGATGTGGAGGATCGAGAAAAATGGCAATGGTAGGAACGTATCTTTAACCTATGACTGAGAAACAACAATACATGGACGCAGATTCCACCTTGGAGAAAACTATAATGTAAAACACTCATTTCTTATATTATTATCCTGTTTATTACCAGTGCTGATAAAATTAGAAAAATGTCACGTAAAAAAACAAGGGGCTACAGCGACTATCTAGTCACAAGGGTCTTCTGTACAGTTCCTCTACTTCCAATGTTGAGGCGCACACCTCTATCATGCACTACAACAGCTATCTCTATTATATAATCTAAAAACAGTAACCATCAAATTGCCAGTTACAAATGTGTTAGCTTTTAAGCTTATTTTACGTTTTAGGCGTAATTATCAGCGTTTAGGCCTAATTTACAACTTTAATTTCGTTAAGTAGTAACTAACGGAGATTTGGATTGTATAGGCTACAGTAAGCCTATTCATTTTTGCAACACGGTATGCCTCCGCGCACACCGTTACAGTGTTACAACGTAATGCGCAACGTAGCCTAATATAGATCAGTAGTAGTAGGGAAGGGACAGTAGAAACGCTGCAGCAGCGACTTGTAGCAACTATTGACGTTGCCATGATAACGTGATTTTAGACCTAATTTTCATTTTTTAGGCCTAGTTTTTTTAACGGCAATTTTAATTTCGTAAGTAGTAGATAGGCCTAATGGAGAATTTGGTTCGATCGTAAGCCTATTCATTCATGCAACAATGGGACAAAACTCTTTTAAACGAAGCTAAAATGTTTTTGTTTGCTGCGTTAACACAAATCTTTAGGATTTCAATTCGACGATCAAATGTTATTATTTAATTTAGTTACGTCGAAGAAGTCTATTAGCTATAAGGAGGCAGTGATGTTTTAATTTGCCATGTTATTTAACTATTTTTTGACACTGAATCGAACGTTGTAATCAGTGGTCTGGTACCGTTGCGAAGTTAAAAAAGCGACGGACGGACAAAGTCGTTGCAATAGTCTTCTCAGCAGGTACGGCTGTACAGAAGACTAAAACTGGATATTGGAATTTTCTAAACGTAATATCATTATGCTTTTTATTCATATGACAATTTACCATTTGCGTATTTTTTATTGTTAAATGTCGATACTTTATTTAGTCTTCACCAATAAGACTAATTCTGCTAATGTCTTCATTGAAATTCATTGGTAAAGATCGCTCCTATTTTATGTTATTCATTATTGTTGTTTTTCATTATCCTTCAATACACGTATAAGCTCTAGCTGGTCCGTGCTTTGACTTATCTGCTGAATAATTATTATTCAATATATAATTATATATAATTATATATATAATTATAATATATATATAATATATTATATATAATTATTATTATTATTATTATTATTATGATTATGGATAAATATGGATTAAGAAATAATGGATATTATATACCATATACTTTTAATAAATTACCAAAAGAGTTATTGTGTTTTCTAACAAAAATGGATGCTAAAAGGAAGTTAAAAAATTTTTTATTAGAAGAAGATAGTGCATAGCAAAAAAAAAGTTTTCCTTTTGTGTGTAAATATCGTATATTGTAAATTTTCTATATTGTTATTTATGAAAACTGTTATTGTCCAAGGTTAAATATCATCATTATAATACTGTAAATACATGTTTTTTTATGAGATGTATTGAGATGATTAGTGAAGATGTTAGTGATGTTATTGATACAAAATATTAATATACTAACTCTATATGTATATTTATTGAATTGTATGTTGTATGTGTTTATTGCTACTCGCACAAGTTCTACAGAACTTCGAGCATGTTTCCTGCAAATAAAAAAAATTATTATCATTTTCAAATATTGGAAAGGAAAATTACTATGGTAGTCATTTTGAAAAGTATAAAAAAGATGGGAAAAAGGTATGGGATAAAATTAATCAAATTTATTGGAAATAATGGGAAAGTCATGAATATAGAAAAACATTTTGAGACCCACTTTAAGGAGAAAACATTTAATATATGTGAAAGATTTTCTGAGCATTTTGAAAAACAAACACCAAATATAAAAAATAAACTGAAAAAAAATAAAACAAATATGATAGATCAAGGACTATGTGAGAAAATTTGACAAATGGTAGTGCCATCAAGCATCAATGGGTATAATTAATGCCAATAAATATGATATTTGAAAAATTATAATAAAATTTTTACAAAATCAAGCAAACGTGATAGATTTATGATGGAACATTTTATTGAAACAAAGGAAAAAACCTGTGAATTCATGATAACATTAATCAACAGCATTGCCGAAACCGAAATTTGGCCGGACAGTCTCAAAAAACAAATTATAAGACCAATTTTAAAAAAAAGGAAATGTACATGACCTAAATAATTATAGACCAATATCTCTTTTACCTGTACTAAATAAAATTATTGAGAATTAAAAAAATTTAACATATTAAGCATAAATCAATACGGATATAGGAAAGGAATTGAATCAATTAACCCACTTGAAAACAAACAATAATGTAGCGCATTAAATGAAGGGAAAGCTTTTGGCGCAATTTTAATTGACTTAACAAAAGCATTTGATGCTCTGGCAAAAGATATAATATAATTAATAGCTATATTACAGGACAACAATTCAATGTAAGAAGGTGATAAATTTAGTCGATGGATAAAAGTAGAGTATGGTGTACCTCAGGCTTCTGTGTTGGGGTCCATATTATTCTTAATATACATAAATGATATTTCAGATATGAAATGGAAAACATATATAACACTGTATGCAGATGATATATTCATGTTATCGATTAATAATGGTAGTAAAAAATGTTACAATATCTACAAAAAGACTTCGATATTATAAAAAAGTATTTACGAGAAAATGACTTGTTATTAAATAATGAGAAAACTTGCTATTTACCGATAGTAACATCACATATGCAAGAGGAACCAGGAACAATTTCAACACGAGAAAAAAATGCAAAAGTAAACGTGACTGCAAAATAATTACAAAAGTTAACAATGTAAGGTACTTGGGAATTGAATTATTGAAAGATTAATTCACAACATAAGTAGAATTATACCAATCTTACATTATAAATCAAAGTCTCATAGCAGAAACGAAGCAACGGCGACACCCGAAAAGGGATTTCCTACAATGAAAACGGGCGAGTGTGTCAATTCTTTGCCTAGAAGTTGAAACTGGACGTTGTTGCCTTGAAAAGAAGTTGAAATTGGCACATTGCTGGCTCGATTATAGTAGAGTGTAGTATAGGTTATCGCCTGCTTCCCGAGTGCTGAGAATTAACAATGTTGAGGGCTGCAGGAGCATGGGTTATGTCATACCTACAAAATTTAACAAAATTCCAACTGAATTAAGACAAATACAAAATTAAAATGAAATGCAACGTAAGATCAAAAAGTGGCTTTTAAAAATTCAATAAAACAAACAGTAAAAACGAAAGAAATCTATGAAGTAAAAACTTACACAAATGTATATATGGCGAATGATTGAAATGCGATGAAATTATAGTACAGATAAATATAGCGTTAAAAACATATTGAAATGTGTATAGATATATTGCATATTGATTGCTAGCACACACAAGTCTTGTAGGGCTTCATGCCAGTACCTGTTAATATACTTGTACTTAAATAAAGTATTATTATTATTATTATTATTATTATTAAAGCAGCCAAAGCACTCTTTAACTTACAGGAAAAAACCACACATTAGGTAACACGCGAAAATAGGCTACTAACTTTTAAGAACCTTTATAGGCTTACAATTGTTTACAACAATTTCTTTGACAAAACATATCAAATAAGAATCGACAGACCACTAAGAAATAACAATGCATGGTTAAAAACACCAACTTGGAGGAATTCCTATGGCAAGAGATGCAATGCGCATATTGTTCCCTCGATTTTAAATGAAATTCCAAAAAATATAAGGGACAAATTATCACATAACAACATCAAAAAGATAATTAAAGAATGGATTCTTACTGAATAAAGAATTCTTATTAACAAGGCTCATATTTCAAAAGTCTTTACACCATGTAATAAAAAAATATACATAAAAAAAAAAAAAGTTAAGAAATCTTGATTCTCTAAATGGGGAATCCAAGTGTGGATTGACGGTAAATCCTGACTTGTATAAATTTTCACAACATTAGAAAATTAAAAACTAAAACTAAAAACCTTTAAAGTAAATGCATTATAACAATTTAACAAATAAATAAATAAATAAATAAATAAATGAATATATGGATAACCTGCAGAATGTTACACTAGCCTACTACAAATTGATGCAAGTTAATATTACTCTGTATTGTTATGATTATTATTTTTTTTTTTCTGTTTTTGTATTGTTTGTATTTATGTGCTGCCTCTCATACAAGCTCTCGAGCTTCGAGAATTTTTGTGCAATAAAGTGTTATTATTATTATTATTATTATTATTATTATTATTATTATTATTATTATTATTGTAACACAAATTTCATCTAGTCTTCTCGTGGTATAATTTAGTATCCCTTACCAGATAGATTCCTTGCCATGAAAACCCAGGCATTAACAATAACTCAGCATATACATTAATACAGGCACTGCAGGAAATGAAAATAGTCATATTATGTCCTTTTTACCTGCTATGGTAATCTCGAGCGGAGGAAAAGCAATGTTGCTAGGCATTTCCTATAATCTACCATATACAAAAGTCGATATGAGCAAGGTCACATTAATGAGCCCTTCTCTTCCCAAATGCACAATGTTGTGCTCTGACCAGAATTTCTCCTGGTACCTCCAGCAAGTAAGATCGTCAATCTAACGCAATGCAAACTACTAACTATGGCTGTCTTATTTTTTCTTTACCGAATGGTTTCAAATGTGTAAGTGCGTTGCCTACATTATCGACTTTTTGATATTAAATTGTAGACCAGGTAGGTAAATAAAAATGGTGAGTGGCTATTACCGACTTTACGCAGTTGTGGGCGATGTACAAAATGAATATTTAATTGTAATGACCTCAATAAAACTGTGACTGCACGTTTAGTTACACATTTTACGAAGCTGCAGACGAAAAAGAACTTAACACACACAGTCGTACATAATAAATGTTTATAGTCATTTGGGGAAATTACGAATGTTAAGTGAATCCGGACTAATGAAAATATCAATGAATGCTTGCCACTGAAAACAATCAAAGGTTATAAATAAACTTGAGCAAAAAATGAAGCACTATTGAATTAATACTTTTGATACTTTTGATACTTTTGATACTTTTGATACTTTTTTTAGGGATGAAGTACGGGAAGAGGAGGTTTTGCTGGTGGGTTAAATTGTTGAAGAAGTTGTTTAAAGGGTATAAAAATGACATTCCTGAATTGATAAAATCATTGTGTTTGAACGTAGGTTTTTGGAATGAAACGTTTGCAAATGGTGTCAATGTATTGGGGCAGAAATATATCCAGTTATTAAAAATATTTGTTGTGGAGGAAGTTATTTTTGTGACGTTGTATAAGAAATTTGGGTTATTTTTCGTTATTGGTGTAATGTTTTGTTGTCACAAACAAGTGTTGGTAATTATATAGAACAGCGCCTTTTCAAGCTATCGACATAATTCAACTACCTGTCGATTCCTTTCGTCGTTGTGGTTCAGAAAATCATAACGAAAACTTGCGTAAACGCTTTTTTTCTTTTATAAAATAAGTTTTAAAACACGTTAAAATGCTATTGACAACCGTGGTTAGGCCGCCATAACGCGCGACGAGGGTAGTGCAACAAGAAAACCTGATTTCGACCAGAACATTAGTAAACGGAAATTATATCCTTCCCGGGACAATTTTTTCCAGTCTGAAATGCCGTCCGCAGGGGCGCGCTTCGTGCGCACTATTATATACATAGAGAATTTGTCTAATCAGAAATAGTATGACGCAAGAATTTGTGAAACAAGGAACAAATTATGACACTTGGTTGTTTCACAAATCCTTGCGTCATACTATTTCTGATTACACAAATTCTCGATGTATATAATAGTGGGCGCGAAGCGCGACCCTGCAGACGATGATTCACACTGTAAAGAAATATTGATACAGAAATAGAACGAAGTTCGTATCCATCACAAATCACCGCTTTAGCCATGCCGATGCAAAGGAACAAGATAATTTCCATTTATTAATATTCTGGTCGAAATCAGGTTTTCTTGTTGCGCTTCCATCATCGCGCGTTATGGCGGCCTAACCACTGTTGTCAACCACTGTTGTAGTGGTATTTTAAAACTTATTTTATAAACGTAAAAAGCGTTTGCGCAAGTTTTCGTTATGATATTATGAACCGCAACGACGAAAGGTATCGACGAAAGGTACCGACTGGTAATTGAATTACGTCGATAGCTTGAAAAGGCGTTGTTCTATATAATTACCCAACTGTTAATTCACTTCGTGACATCTTTCTTCAATAATTAAAAAAAAAATTCGAATGGACCAATATCGAAAGTGTCATCACAAACCTGTCCATGAAAAAGGCAACTTACTAAAAAAAAAGTGGAAGTCCCTATATTAATTTTAATTACTAAAAAATAAATATATAATTATATCCAGAAATACGCATATTTCTTTTCTTCATTTGCCTTATCACTTACATCATCACTAAAAATAATTTGAACACTTACACAAAAATTTGAGCTTGTAACTTTGAAAGTACTAGAATGCTTCCCTGCCGTCAGGGAGCCAATGCTTTCCTGTTGGGTACAGTCTGGTAGCCACTCTTGTAGCACGGTTCCGTGATTCGAGATGAAAGACAACCCAACAACTTCAGCACAAAAAAACACATTTATTAAAAATGTTTTAAATATCCCATGGATGTGAAGATATTTTTTCAAAGTGGCCAGAAGATATACTAAACCTAACATTACAAAAAAATGCGATAAGCGAAAAATACACTGAAGAATAATTAAAAACAAGGTTGAACTGCCTAAATGCGGATAATAGTGTATCACACCACGATGTTATGGTGGAACTGGGATATTGCGCCGTACCATGATATAATGATACACTTCCGGTGTCATGGCCGACTTCTGATCTAGAGGTTCAGATTCAGTTTCGATTAGGTACGTTGCAAAGATAGACGCTAGTGCTCAGTGATGAAATGAGTGGGCCACTAATTTTGTTAAGTGTGCATGTGGATCGGGCGAGACAAAGACAGCTTCCTAGTTCACTTTAATATGGCACTGAACCACTGATTCTATACGAATAATCCGGACCGCATCAATATAAGATGGAGGCCTTTTAGCATTAAATTGAAGCATCGGGCACCCTACAATGGTGGCCCCCTAAGATGGCAGATGGTAGGCCTGCCTACGGATCACTATACGTGGATATTTAGGCTATGATTTCGGTTAGGATTTATGGAAAGAATAGTTTCCTACCTTTCAGAAAATCCTAAACATGTACATTTTCGGGGTATTAGAAGGCTCGCAAGAGCACATTGAATTCAAATATCAGCATACACAACACATTCCCCGCTATGTCATTACTTCTTCACCTTTAAATGGGAGTAGAACGGCACGTGTCTAAGTTGTACTATTTCGGTTGAGATTTATGGCAAGAATAGTTTCCTACCTTTCAGAAAATCCTA
>JAHWFP010145410.1:0-23350 GCA_023313725.1 Lithobius niger
GTTTGCAACTGATCGAGAATGATGTACTTATGGGCCAAGCCAATTTGAACAATATCAATAGTTAGGGCAGGTTGGTAGTAATGTTAATCTTTAGGAGATTCCAACAAATGTCTATCGAGGCCATCAAGTATTCTTATGCATACCTCGTGCTCAGTGACAGCTTTTTGGTGGCAATACATGCTTGGCTTAAACCAATCATATGCGTGATGGTCTCAGTGGGGAAATTTTTACTCTTGGTTAAATTGGAGATATAGGAACTCTCTATATATTTCTGATGTTGCCGACCGTATATTCACGTGTTAAATGCTGCCTATGGACGTTTCCTTTTGGCGCTAATGACCAAGCTGTCGACGCGCTATTAAGCCTCATTTCACCCCCCCACCCCCGTGTCAGTATGGCTCAGTGGCAGCACTTCAGCTTTTGGTTTCAAAAGTCGTGGGTTTGATTTCCCGCTCAGGAAGTCCAACATTTGAGTCCAAAAGGCAATGTAAATATGTTTGCATCTGTATTTATTTAACTCTTGTTGAGCCGTGGACTCCCCTTTCTGTGTAATTGCTTCCAAAATGTGGTAAATCCGCTACCACTATTGCATCTGCTAAATGTAGACAAACACTAGTGTGTTGCCATTAAATAGTAGACATAGGATAAAACTTGGGGGTGGGGGGGGGGACATAAATCTAAATACGTACTTTTAATGCTCCATTCTTCTGCTGACAAAATTGGACATACTCTACACATGGACATGAACTACAGACCAAACTGTAGTAATTACAGTAAAATGGAAGCAAAAAAAGCCAACAAATTAACTAAATACAAAAAAATGGCTTTGCTGTTCAGAAAAAATTAGATATCGTATCCCCATACTAACAGCTGTGAGGGTATACAAATAAAAACGGATTAGAGTTCACTTGAACGTATCGACTTTTAATTTGAACTCCAATTCCAGGGAACAAGGCTTGTGACATGCTAGCTGCGGTGTCCTTGGTATGTACCATTGCCTTATCTCAACTGGCTTTAGCCAGTACTGTAATTAGTGTACCTATAATGTAGCTAGGTGGCTCTACCATCCTAGCTGTGCATAATGATGTAGTTGCACTCTGGGTAATCAGAGTGCATCATGGTCACCTGTCACATCTATAAAGGTTGCAATCAGGGCAATTATCCTGGCTGCCTGTTTGTCCTAAACCTGAATCTTGACTGGTTACTATGCATGTTGTACCTTAGGTTAGGCTATCTGGAACCTGCTATATTAGCAAACACCACACTACCCTCCATGCACAGGCATACATGAAAGTCACTAATCAAGCAAACAAAACGGTTGGATATTTCACACACAAAAAAAAACATGCACGCAAAATACAACATATACACGCACATGAAACAGAACACTTAAAAACACTTAAACACTTATAAAACAGACGCCATAAAGTGTAACAATGAGGGAAAAAATGAGTAGATAACTAAAGTTGACTAAATTTACTTGTCATGATGATGAAACTAGAATACGTAAACATTGATATGAGTTAAGATGATATATTGGAAACTTGTGTATTTTGGATGAATTTCTACTGATCTTCTTGATCAGCCAAGATCAGCCATGAATTTCTACTGATGAATTTCTACTGATACATTTTAATGTACTATTTGTATTTTCTTATTTTTACTATATGAAATTAGATTAATTATATGTATAAAAAATTGTAATGTATTATATTTTCTAAGTTGCTTTGCACTTACTAATTTTTATGAATTTCGTGCCTGTACAAAACATCTTGTACTTGAATAAAGCAGATTATTATTATTATTATTATTATTATTATTATTATTATTATTATTATTATTATTATTATTATGAACTGTTGGCACTAAAAACTCTTTTTGTAAAGATGGATGCAAAAATGGATCAACTACTGAAAAAATGTGATAAAATAATCGACGTGCAGGAGAAGATACAGGATAACTAAAATCGACATACGAGGTAGCAATCGCCACCAAAGTTCCTCAGTAAAATGGAACGTCAAAAACTTAAACTGTGGAAGCATTACAGAGGTAACCGCAATGAATAAAACTATTGGCCTTTGCTAGGAAAGTGTACTCTAAATCAGTCGAAGCATGGCACGTTTTATGGGAGGAGAAGGTTATCTGGGGTGGCAACATGTCGAGCCTTTTTAGGTTCTACCGCCAGAAAACCAAGTCGTCGCTCTCCTTGCCGCCTTTCAAGTCCTTGGGTGGACTCTTGGTGGACAACCTCTCGAAGGCTGAGGCATTAAGTGCTATTTTGTCATCAAATTCTATTATGGATGATGGGAATCAAAATCTTCCCTTGCCCAGAACTTTGCGTAATTTGCAAAGTTATGGAGGCTATCACTAGGGACTCACTTATGCAATATTTGGAAGAGTTTTCCATTTTGCAAACCGACCAATTTGGGTTTCGCCCATGTAGATCGGCATCCCACCAACTGCTCTGTATTCTAGACAGGTGGACAAGCACGTTGGATGTTGGAGCACAGAGCGATGTTATGTATTTTGATTTTAAAAAGGCATTCGAGTCGGTGAATCACAGAAAACTTCTCTCAAAGTTGAGTGGATGTGGCATCAGAGGTCCTCTTTTTAATTGGCCTACTGTTTTTTTGAGAAATCGTTCCCTGCAAGTAACCATTGAGCGTACGCTTTCTACTAAGGTCAGGGTACCGTGTGGGGTCCCACAGGGCTCGGTGCTTGGGCCTCTTCTGTTTTTGATATGTGTAAATGATTTGACTTTAATTGTTTCATCACCATACAGAGTTAAATTTGCGGATGACATTAAAATTAGGACTGAATTGTTGGCAGCCGGACCCTCACCTGCACTCAGGGAGGAGCTTGAAAATGTCCTTCTTTGGCCCAAAAATTGGCAGATACCGTTCTCTAACTTGAAATGACAACCCTTCCATATTGCGATTCCCCTGACTATCATTATCTACTTGGGGGGCGAAACTCTCCCAGTGGTCGAGGAAATCCGTGACCTCGGTATCTGGTTTTCATCAGACTTGAAGGTGTCCTTACACTTTTCAAAGGTGAGTGCCATGGCATTCTGCCGTTTGGCTGTGGTTAACCGTTGCTTAACCTCGGGAAATCTCACGACTAAGGTATGGGCATTCAAAGTTTTAGTCCGCCCAATACTTGAGTACTTGGTGAAAGACATCGACCTAATCGAATCGGTGCAGAGGAGATTCACCAAACGCCTCCCTGGATTTCAAGAGGTTGATCATCTAGAACGGCTTTCCAAGGCAGGCCTTGAACTGTTGGAACTTCGTCAACTGAGGTTCGACCATATTCTAACGTATAAAATACTACATAACTTTATTTCGGTCGATTTACCCCTTTTTGACCTTGCCCCTCGTCTTCATAATACCCGGGATCATCCCTGGAAGCTTGTGGTCCAGGGGTCTGGGCTTGTTTCAGAAAAAATTTCTTTGCGGTCCGGGTCGTCTCGGTTTGGAATGCCCTTCGTTCAAGGACAGTATCCATGAACTCGGAGGGAGGCTTCCACAGGGAGCTACTTACTGAAACCTTACCCCTTTTATTAAGAGAGCTTGTTAGTTTTCCCACCACGAAAACACAGTCAGTATTAGCAGCTCACAACCCTTTCGGTACCTTCAACTAACAATGGTTATTTTTTTCTTTTGTATTTTTAGCTTATGTTGAATGATATTTTATATACATATATATTTTTTAAATCTTTTTATTAATAATGCATGACAACTCCCCTCCCGTACCTTTCCTACACTTCTGGCGATGCTATCGGGGACCTTTGTGTCCCTGGCAGGTCTAACTTTGGTGGCAATCCTTACAATTTTTAAACTTGTTTTATTTTTATCTCATTCACATGCTTTTAATTTCTGCTTTTGAAAAATCCTCCTAATTTCTACCACCATATAGTCAATGCTCTCCCATTTTAGGCTGGCAATCAGCGACCTCCTGAGTCCTTGCCAGTCCTGTTGCTCCAGCAACAAATTTTATTTTATTTATTATTATTTATTTATTTTGCATTCGATGGAATTTATCTCAAAGGAACAAGAAGATTTGAAAACGAAGAACAAAGATGGATGTTATAAATCAAAAGGTCACAAATATGGAATCAAGAAAGAAGAATAACGTAAACCTCGAAATGAAAATGCAGAAATTTGAGACAGAAGCAAGATAGAAACAGCAGTATGATAGGAATAGAAATTAAGAAATGAATCACGTGGACCAACTAACAAACGAAAATATGAAAGAACTAATTACAAGACTTGCTGAAAACTTCAACGTTAAATGCTACAAACCTGAACAAGTAGAAATTGCACACAGGCTACCAAATTGAAACAGAGACAAAGCAAAGAGTATGATTATACAATTCAAACACAGAGACTACAAAATGCAGTGGCTCGATAATTGAAAGAAAACTGTGACAAATGATGACCTATATAGAAACGGAAATAGGAAAAGAATTTTCCTAAATGAGAACATGAGTCCATTTTACAATGACTTATTTTGGAAGACGAAAAACTATGCAAAGGACAACAACATAAAATATGTCTGGTTTAGTAATGGTGAGATTTGTATGCGTGTAGATGAAAATCATACGAGAGTCAGAAATGTACGTTCTAAATTAGATCTACAAACTCGACAAAATTCATAAATAATGTCTGTTCAAACTTTGAAATCTTCCTAACCATATAAGAAATGTAGGCAGTAAGAAATGTAAAATAAGCTTACTTCATGTAAATATAAGAAGTCTGAGAAAATATTGGGATAGTTTGCAAATTACATTAGAAACTCAAAATTATTGTTGGGACATAATAGCTCTTACAGAAATAAACATTAAAAAAGAAGAATTGGAAATGTATAACATTAGAGGATACTCAAAAGTATCACTAACACGAGAGGAAACAAAAAGAGATGGAGCCATAATGATTTTCTTTAAGAGCACTCTACAGAAAATTAATACAACTCGTATTAAGCTTGATGAAAATGATAGATAAATTTTGAATGTTTGTTATGAAGGTGAATTAATAGAAATTATTGTGTACATAAGACCAGATACAATTCAATTAAAATATATAAAGGATTTTAAAAAATTTCATAAAAATAAGAAGAAAGATTGTCTTGAAATATATATGGGTGATATAAACATTAACGTTCTAAGTGAAAAGGACAATGATACTGGGAGCAAAATGTAATAGACAAATATTGAAAACGGCCTGGAAGAATTAGGTTTTGAAAAACTTATTGACTCACCAACAAAGGGAAAAAAAGGGATGAATTTAAAACGGAAAAATCTTGTCTGGACCACTTATATTTAAGATAACTAAAATGGACCTATTTAAGCGCTACAGTTGAGGAAAAAATCTCGGATTATTTCTTCACAACATGTCTAGTCTGGAATAAAAGTGAAAAGGAACAAAATTTACATAAATCAGAAAATAATGATGACAACGGAAACAACACTAAAAAATATTTTAATGATGAGATTGTTAAAGAATAAAATAAAATAAATTGGATGTACTTAAAACAATGTAAAACTGTAAATGAAATAAGTATGGAAATTAATACTAGAATGCAGAAGATTTATACAAACAATAAAATTGAAAAGGAAAATACAAAAAAGAGAACCATTTAAAGGTAAAAAAAAATGGATTACAGAAGAAACTTTAAAACTAATTAATAAAAAAAAATAATTTGTGGGTTACAATGAAAAATTCTATAACTTTTGAAAAAGATACTTACGAAGAATATGGAAAATTAAAAAGAGAAGTACATTCTACAATAATAAATAATAACATGCTTATTACAAAAAAATCCTGGAAGAAAATCAGATAAAAAATAAATCAGTTTGGGAAATAATTAAAGAATTCACTAGACAAAATAAAAAAAGACAATAATGATGAAGTGATAAAAGAACGCGTTCAAAAAAATTAGATAAAAGATATATGTGGAGAGTTTAATCGAAATATTTAGCGGCAAATTCCTAACTTGAAAGAAACGTATAAAAAAAGAGTTAAAAACTTAACTTCAGGGATTTAAAAAAAAAACATATAAAACTTAAAGAAAAAATGAAATTAAAAAGTCAATTTTTATTAGAGAAGCAACAGAAAGAGAAATTGTAAATATAATGGATTTGAAAAATACAAATTCAATAGGTTTTGATGGTATTAAAGCTTGCCATATAAAAGAATGTAAAGATAATATGTCTATTGCAATTAGTATTCTTATTAAGTGGATAACAGCTAATGAATGCTGGCCCGATGATTTAAAAATTCAGATCTTAGGACCATTGTATAAAAAAGGACAATAAACTGAATATAACAATTATACACCTATATCTATACTTTCAGTAATTGATAAAATAATTGAAAAATTTTTTGCAGATTTTTTTGTGAAAAAAAATGCGCTTTTAACCAAAGTACAATTTGGTTATACACAAAAAAGGGAATGTCAGAACAGTTCAATTTTAATCAAACTAAATGATACTATAACAAAGGCATTATATGAGGGGAAACATATTGGTGTAATCCAAATAGATTTGCAAAACGCCTTTGATTCTTTTGATATGCAAATTTTGCTTAAAAATGTGAAAAAAAATTGGTATTCGTGGAAAAATGTTTGAAATTATTAAGAGGTATCTAAAAAACAGGTAAGCAGCTGTTAAAATTGATGAAACATTTAGTGATTTCTCCGAGATACAGTATGGTGTGCCACAAGGTTCGGTTTTGGGACCACTATTGTTTTTAATGTACACAAATGATATTCATGAAATATTTGAAAATACCATACCTTACCTTTTTGCAGATGATACGATTTTAATCTCAACAAACTATGTTAGAACAGAAGTGATAAAAACTTTACAATTTGATTTTGACCTTTTTAATTGTTGGCTAATTGATAATGAAATGTACATTAGTGAAGATAAAACATTTTTTTATTGTCGTTTATTGTCATTTTTGGTACTGTAGATTTAAGCATAATTGTACATGATGAAAATAGCATTTTATGAATTCAGGAGAAAAATTAAATGCTAATTGTGAACAAAAATCTAAGAAATTAGATATAAAACAAAATGCAAAATATTTGGGCTTGACTATTGACACGCATTGGAATTTAAAAATACACATTACTAAATTAATGAATAAACTTCGAGGTGTTCTTTCTAAATTGTTTCAAGTGAATAATATCCTTGGTAAAAAAAATAAAAAAAATGCTCTATGATGCATGGGTAGAAAGTCACCTACGATATGGTATTGAAATTTATGGTTTTGCCACTGATTACATAGTAAAAAGATTACAGAAAATCCAAAATAAAATCGTGAAAGTATTCTTTGGAAATAATGATAAAAAAATCCATATTATATCTGGAAAATAAAATTTGAAAAGTATACAAACTTTGAGATCAGAAAATTATAACAAGGAATTACTTTGATAATAAATATAAACAATACAATGATGAGAAAAGAATTAGACTTAGGCAAAACAAGCACAGATTTATTATTCTAAAGTGGTACAATAAATATGGTACAGGAAAAAGAAATTACTACATACCATTTTTTTTATACCATTCCTAATGATTTATTGGTATTTTACAATAAAACATGAATTAAAATTGAAATTAAAGGAAATTTTTGTAAATGAAATAATTTGAAATGTGTTTTCCAAATGTACGACAAATGTGTATTTGAAATGCAATTGAAATGGAATCAATTGTTTGTATTATTTGTACTATTTATTTTGTTTCCTTTTATTGTATGCTCACAAAAGTTTTTAACTTTGAGCAACTTGTATACAATAAACTATTATTAATATTATTCTTTTTTATCTAAATGATGTGATTGATGAAAAATTTCAATGCAAAATTATCCTATACGCTGACAATATCTTAATGGTCTCTATAAATAAGACATAATGAACTCAAATGTGCAAAATGATTTTAATACCTTGAACAAGTATCTACTTAACAATGAATTATTCATAAACAATGACAAAACAAATTAAATGCATGTAACAACCTCACAAACTGAAAAAACAAACTGTTTGCTTTATTCACATATATGTTCGAACCCTATGGTTTGTAATATCTACCCACACATCAAGCAAGTTGCATCATTGTGATACCTGGGAATTTCGATTAATGATAAATGGAAATTTTACTTGCACATGGAAAATTAAAAAAAAATAAATTCGAAAAATTACTCCAACTAGCTTATTTTCTTAATAAATGAACATTTGGCATTGAAATAAAAAAAATTTTATATGAATCTTGGATATTGTCCCAGGTACGATACGTGTGTACCATTTTTGACTCAACAATTGAAACCTATATTGTACAGAAAACTCAAACAAAGCCACTAAAGCTCTCTATGGAAATTTGCGGGATTGGTCAACTAAAGACATCCTAAAAAAAAACGCAACATACTAAATTTAATCAGCTGTTTAAGCTGACAATGATTGTTAAATTCTTTTTTGATGATACTTATCAAAAGGCACAGTTTGAGCGTGTCGAAACTATTCGGCCTGGTTGAAAGAACCCACATGGAGAAATTCGTACGGCAAAAGATGCGCTGAATATATCGTGTCAACTTTACTCATTGAGATGCCATTTGAAATTAGGAAAAAAATAGATAGGGGGAATATAAAAAGAAATATTAAAAATTGGCTTTTTGATATAGAACAGTCGTATTAGAACTGTTTTAAGATACGAAATGTTAAATGTTGTATGTTAGAAATATAGATACAGTTATGTACGTATTAATATTCAGTGCACATATAAGCCATGTAGGCTTCGTGGTTGCACGTGCATTGCAGTTGTAATCTGTGTAAATACTGAATATAATAATTATTATTATTATTGGTTCGACCTCTCTTAAATTGCTCGACAGACTACATAAATCGTTAAATATGGCGGCTAAGGCACTTTTTAATACAAACAAGAATAAGACTAATCTTGAAATTCTTACTGAAAATAAGCTTCTTACTTTTAATCAAATTTACAAGTATTCGATAATTACCAAGTTTTATTCTAACTCGAAATACAAAATACCCATCCATCGACCGTCCAGGAACATAAATGCATGGCTACAAACTCCAACTTGGAGAAACTCCTATGGTAAAAGAAGAATGGCCTATGTTGAACCACACATTTTTAATGAAATACCTTCTACCTTAAGATCCTTTCAAGACATGTAGAAAATAAAAAAAAAATATTAAAAGTTGGATTTTGGGGATCTTCTAAAATGTAGTCATAGTACTGTTAAACCTGCTTTTTAAGCTGTATAGTATTGAAATAAAATTAAGCATCTTTTGTGGATTGAAATTTTAAATGAATAATACCTTTAACACTTTTATTGTTAACTTTTAATAATGTTGTTTGTTAAATATGAAAAGTAATATGAGCTTTTTTTATAGTTAAGGATCTATTATTGTTTTGTCTCAGTGCACATACTGGCTCTTGTAGCTTCGTGCTTGCTATGCTGAATAAATATGCTGAATAAATTATTATTATTATTATTATTATAGCTCGACCTACTTCTACAAACTCCGGGTAATAGGCATGCTGCACTCCGTAAGTACATTAATTGAATAATTTGAATATTCCGTGCAAGGTGTACCTTGATCCTTCTGATGACAAGTTCGTAAGATCCTGAAAACTTAGCGGAAGTCTGATCAGAAACCTGTGTCGCGCGAACAGTCTGGTTCTGACTATTCTTCAGTGTCTCACTATAGTTTACTTGTAAATGCTTAGATACAATTTGTGTAAATAAAACGGGGCAAATTTGATTGTCAGAAAACGGTTCGAACAGCAATCTGCGCGATCTCTCACCTAAGCCTAATTTTACATGTTATTCTTAACTTTTAGCCTAAAAAAAGAATGTATTCGTCCTACTTGTCCTACCCCGTATATTTTCTAATTCCGACTGCTTCCGGTATTTAAAAGAAGACACATCTGATGAACATTCTGCGTAATTTAGATAATGAATTGATAAAAAAACTACCAGACGAAATGTCGAACAATAGATTAGTGGTGCACAAGTTAAATAAAACTGAAATACGACATAAAACTTGAATTAACTCAACAAGTACAAAAAAAAAATAAAACATTCACAAGGATTTACAATCAATAAGGAATATTCTACTTTCACCCGAGTGAGCATGGAAGACGTGTTCGATTCGCCTGACCCAGAATTAAAAAAAATGCGTCACAATAATAAACAACAAAAGTCTTACAGTCTATACCGGCCAAGATAGTGTGAGAGACTGCCCCACTCCTTCAGCAGCTATGGAATATATGTGAGAGACTGCCCCACTCCTACAGCAGCTATGAAATATATTCTGGCCTGCTCTGGACATTATCTCAGCTACCTGGGTGATCAGAGGTTTCATGGTTCCGATCCCTGAATTTACCGCTAACCTTACTAAACTTTCTTCTTTCCTATTTTTGTGTTGGTTTAGCTGAGCCTAGTCTGTTGTAATCGACCAGAAACAGAAGATGATTATGTAAACACGTGGAATTTACTGTTGTTTACAGAAAAAGAGACACGTCTCCGGAAGACATAAATAATTCCTAGTTGGCAGTCAGATGACATTAACATTAAACATGTGCGTGTTGTTGTAAAATTCTGTCGATAACGAGAATGTGTTTCGGTGCTACCAAGAGAAAATAAACGTTCATACATGTTTGAAAGCTCACCAGGGTGTCTCTTTAGCTATGGTGAAGTTGAAAGCAAATACATTCGTGAGTAGTAATTATGTTCCTACAATAGTAGACTAAGCTAACATCTCATAGTACTTGATGTATTGGTAAATACTGTTTATGTGTTTTTGTACCTGTTTGCTGATACCCTATGCAACACACGAACTTGAATACCAATCCATTCTCGTTACTAAGTGCATAATATAAATATAAATACCATATGAACACTGACTTCAATAACTTCTTCCTAAGTGAAAGCTTAGACCATGGCTCGCTCGGAAAGGCTTACAGCTTCACCGTATCGTAGAGACTAGGCCAGTTACGATTATTTCGGGATGCTTCACACAAAAAAACTAATACTGAATATTTATTTACAATTGCACAATACATTTTTCGACAGTACAAATAGTGAATAAATGATGTAGTAGAAATTAAATGGCAAACTTGGGTCAAAAGAGTTAATTCAGCAGAAAATATGAATGGAACGTTTTATGGAGGAAATTTCACTCTGAACATAGCATGTAACATAGTATGTAATAGTATGTGACTTATTTAGAATCAGATGAATGGTTCAGATGCTGCAACCAAAAAACTGTTTTCGGGCCACTATTTATGACATTTAACTCTTGATGGTTTAAATTGCTCAAGGGTGCAGTGGTGGTTGCCATCAAATGTTTAATGTTCACCTTCTATTAAATTAGAAAATGCAAAAAAAAAACGCTTTTTATCATTTGTTACAGTGTGCGTCATGTTAATATTACTGACAATCGAACTATAAGGCTTCCAACGTCAAAGAACATTATTACAACGAATTCCAGGTAAAAATACGACCCTTCAATTTTTATTCATGTTTTTTAAATAAACTATCGTTTCGACTTTTCTAGTCTTACGAAACAGCACATCGTGACAGGACAACAGTCACCATTACAAAGAACAAGAGGAAATGGCCAAACAGTACAGTAATAGTTATACCCGCGGTTTGCGACAATGCCGAAGAGGATACTGATGTAAACTCCACCAAGGATGACAATATTTTTTAATAACTATTATCTATTTTTCTGTTTTTTTTTAAGCCAGAGTTTGTTTTGCGTGTGTAGTGTTTCGGGTTAGATTATTAGCTTTAGCCGAACGGCAAACATGCTAAAAGACACTGTTCCACCCAGGGCCGTATTTTGTGTCGTCGTTGAAAAATTGGTTTTATTTTGTGAAGCTGGATGTTTTGGTGTTCTCACGACGATTTAGTTCAACTATGACCGGAGCCAAGAGTGTATTAAAGCATCACGTAATTACTAGAATCGGGGGATCCAGGCTTAATGGTGCGTCGTCAGCTGGGTCATTAGCGCCTACCTCAGTCACAGTGCAGTGATCCAGGTTCCACTGCGCTACATATTACAGAGATGTAAAACATACTCCAAACTGTGATTTTCTGCTGGATTTTGGGCCATGTCGGGATAGCTGGGAATGAACACACTGATGCTGTAGCAAAAGGGGCCCTTTGTGCTCCCCTCGATAGGGATCTGTGCCATGTTCCATTGGACGCCTTTCTAGCTTTACGTATTAGATTGCTCGTTGCTTGGCAAGCCTTGTGGGACAATAAGACGGCAATAAGTTGCAGGCTCTTAAAGACACTGTTTAGGAATGGCACTTGGCTTGTCGCCATAGTCGCCGGTAAGAGGTGGTGTTAGCCCATTTCCATATTGTTCACAATAACCTTACTCGCTGCTTACTTTGAAGGCAGGAGGTGATCCCTTCTGAATATGATTGGTGTCACGGCCACGTACGGTCCGTCATTTGTTTCTTGATTGTCATCATCTTGATGGCGTCAATTGGGCAATCAGTCTGCCCTCCTGTCCGGGATTTTTAAATTTTTGGCAGGAGGTACACATGTATGATAAGCTCTAGATATGGAGTTTGTTTAACATCTTTGTAATGTGTAGTGCATTGGCAATCGGGACCACTGCACTGTGACTGAAGTTTGCACTAATGACTTAGCTGTCGACGTGTCAATCCCCCAACCCTAAATTTTTATCTTATCATACATCTGTACCTCGTGCAAAAATTAAAAAAAAAAACCGGACAGGAAGACAGAATCATCGCCCAATTGACTCGCTAATCTTGTGAAGAACACCATCAAGACGGCAACATTCCACAAGCACACGATGGACAGTAAGTGGCCGGGGTGACAAAAATGTCATTAAGGAGGGAATTTCCTTCCTCAAAAGGAAACAACATCACCTTTTCTCGGCTGCTGCTGCGACATGGTGAGTGCCAAACCTGGACAGTGCCTCTTATAGCTCGCAATTTATTGTAGTCTTGTCGGTCCTACAAGACTTGCCAAGCAGTACGCAACTTCAGACGAGGAGTTGGAAAGGCGTCCGAGGGAACAAGGTCACGAACAAGAGAAGGGCACCTTTCACCACACATTACAGATAGGGCATGCCCCATTCCCTGCAGCTATCCACAAATGTCCCAGTATTCAGCAGAAAACGGTTTTCTGTTGACCAGGCAAGCGGGAAGGCAGTGTTTCGATATGCAGTGTCAAGGGGTTCAGAGTGTTGCACGATTATCAAAGACTCCAGGGAACTCATGTAATCGCTGAAGGTGATAAAATGTGTGCCCTGCAGGTCAAGGATCCATTCAACAGCAAGTACCAAGTACCAGACCAAGTAATGGTTCTGGTGAACCTTCAGTCAGTGTTAGTGATTTAAACCTATTTATGAAATGTCTCGTTTTGCTGCTGTTGTCTGCGTACGTTGCATGGTTTTGGCGTTTTGTTTATATTAGCCCTTAAGCATAACGAGGATTAACTTGCTGGATTCAGGGATTCGTGTCATCGAAATAAAGTATTAAACACGTTTTAAGGAACTGGTACAGTTTGTTGGGTTTTGCCATTTAGCCGAGTATTATTAATTAGAAAGCTGTTGCGTCCCTTTGTTACAGTGGGCTGCTGATAAGTGGTTTTAGGGAGATTTTTTTCTTTGACACCTTCCGCGGCATGAAAGAATCATCCTCTGGCTTACTCCTTGAATCGGACGAATTCTTCAGTCTTTGGAAGATGTTGAAAAATTGTCGTTCAAAAACCAACTATCACCAGTCCATTGCTACAAGAGGACGCCAATATCAATTTCATGATATACTTTTGGTAAACAAAGAAGGCAAACGACAATCAGCAAAGCAGCCAAGTAGTTTTGGGAGTGTGCATTAAGCAAGCCAAATAAGGAAGGGCCCACTGACGAGAGAGTTCACTCGAAGGTCATATAGGCTAAACACAATTTTTAATTCCAGCGTTAGTGCCATGGAAAGTTAGAGGTTCGAAGGTGATCAGATACAGCCGAAGTTCTAACCATAAAGCTTAGTCACCTGTTAAACATACGTACAAGCAATGCGAATGATAACCAACTGTATAGTAGATAAAATGCATTAAAAATTTTGGATTGCCTAAGGAGTAAAACGAATACAAAACACGAAAAGTGAGAAGCCCAACAATCACTGAGAGTAACCATCTGCCATCTTGGATGTGACGTCATGACACATATAAATTTCATTTTTCAAATTAGCAGGTAATTCATCAAATCTTTTTTTTCCAATTAGTCATGATTGGAAATTATTTTATCGTGTTCGTGGCTCGTTCTTCATTTACCACAATAGTGACGCTTTCTAGTTTAGACATTAAAGATTTAATCAAAGATTTAATTGTCGTTGTGAGAATATGGGACAAGCTAATCTGAGGAAGGAAAAATAGGGTTGCCTCGACGAGGGTTCGACACCCAAAATCTACTACATACTAGGTCGAGCACTTTACCACTGTACTACTGGAATAGAACATACACGCAGGCTCCAGCACATCTTAACAGATGTTCAACCTTTTTCGCTGCCTTAGAATCCACAAACATACCTACAAGTCTTTGTTTGTTAACTGCTTGCATTTTTTCTTATTGGAGCCCAAAAAGCAAGTTCCTTTCCCCCATTATGTATATTTGTGACATATAGGCCACCACTAAGCTTCTAAACTTGGCTGATGACTGTACCCCATATTCACCCCGGCCGCGCAGTAATAGTGTTCTGACCCCATTATGTCCGATGTTTTAGGATTACTCCTTGCATTTACTCAGGCCAAATCTTTCACGCCAACAGCGTTCTTCGTTAACCTTTTTAATATGTGCTTTATTGTTTATTAATAAGTTATTTTCATTTTAGGATACACTAGGACTATGGACAGCTTGCATTTTCATTACAGTAATTCCTTCCTAAAATGAAACTGGAATTCAACGAAAACTTTGCATTGAAGAGACACGCTGCTCCACCTAGGCGGCATTTAACAACAGCAAAACTGAGAAAAAAATCACGTTCAACACCCGTCTCTCCAAAGTCATTAACGCCTCATGCAGTAAATTCGTACCCTTTGATGCCAACTGAAGGCGCTTTGTTTAAGGAAATATCTATACAGGAGGACTCCTTGCAAAACCTAATTCCTGAAATACGGAAGATTTTCAATCCACATCTCAACATTTTTAAGCGTTTATTCTGGATTTTGGCAGTACTTTGCTGTGCTGCGGTGTGTGTTTACCAGTTTCAAGACCGGTTACTCTATTATTTAGAAAATCCAGTTACAACAGTTATGACGCTTAGTCACCCACAAACTGTAAATTTTCCTGCTGTGACAATATGCCCGTCGAAACCCATCATTCTGAACGATTTTCCTAATTCTACAAAAAGCAACCGGATTGAGTATACTAAGAAGACGTATTCAGATAAAACCTTCCGGGACTATAATACTACTCTGGAAGATGCATGGTCTCGGCATTCTTTGCAGAAAGATTCAATTAGAGTCACTACTCCGGTAAGATGTCTTAATGTAAACTCCACTTTGAAATGGCAGCAATGCCGTTATTTTAAAAACAGACAAATTCGACGTTTGTTACTTACCACTGTTGACAAATTCACATATTCATAAATTTGCGTCTGTTCTTGACTAACAGGCAATAATTGAACCCACGGCCTGTCAGTACAGCTGAGTGCTCTCAAAGTTTTAATTCTCAACTTTTAAGTCTTACTATTTATTCCACGCTCAGTCAGTTTGATATTTAATTTAAAAGGCAGCGGAATACGTTTGCATCTGTATTAATTTATTCACATTAAAGAAAGAGAAAAAACAGATTAGTTAGCAAGTTTTAAAACTAAAATGGCTCGTAGGCAACCAAGGTGTTTAAGCCGTTTCCGCCAACGTAAAAACTTTCGTTACGTAGCGGTATGATGGTGTAGAATCAAACAATATTTAACCTTTTTTTTACTAAATATAAGAAAACACGAATAATGCACTGAAATCGGCAACGACAAGAAGCACATCTGCTACTCTCTATAGTCTCATCCAATAAATGGAACAGCAGCGTCGCATGCAGCGTACCCACTTCCTTCCACAAACATTTACAGGTTTTGCACTTCGGCTCGGGGCCCCATTTGGGCCGCTGAATGACCTGGCCAGTTCGACACTGTATCTAATCAATAATCTATATAAAATCCTTCACCAATTAATTTGTGGTTGTGAAGAGGAAATAAAATATCGTTGCCTCCTGGTCGGCAAATCACCACAAGGTTTGTACAAAATAATAAAACATAAAAACGAGAGAACACAACTGGTCGTATTCTGGTGTTCACAGACCCGCCATATTGGATCCTATATTTTTAATAAGGTCTTTGTAAAACCACGCCAATAGAATAAGACGATGTTAACCATTTAACAACGGAAGACGCCAAGAACCTCTGTCTAGTTGAAAATGGGAGCAGTTTGTTACTGTTGAGGAGTAGATAGTGGAACATGCATTGATGAATCATCTCCTAAAAAGGAACATCGTCCAGATATCCCGTCAACATCAGTGGTGAACGAGAAAAACAAATGCATGACTTAGTTAAAAACTATAAGCCTGGACCAGTGCCCTAAATAAATCCAGAGTTCGAAATGTATACCAATTACACTGATTTCGAAGTTTGCGGAAAATTGTACAAGAATAATGTTGAAAAATAATCCACCCACAACGCAACACTGCCTTGTATGTAAATGTTATTATGGCTGCTTATGTGTTTGTAATTTGTGGTGGGTAAGTTTGTCTGAGTGGTTTTGGGAGATTGTGTGTGCGTATTCGTTGGGCCAAAAATTTGTCTTTTTTTTTAGATCTGGAGAATCCTTTGAGTAATGAAAATTCCTGAGGGAATCCAGTGGGCCACGTGAAATTATTCTCTACTTCTTGACGTCACTTACCCCCGCAAATCTAAATGACCAGTTTTATTGTTGTACATCGTTTTAAAAATTGCTATTAAAAAAAAAAACAAGGAATAGGCTGAAGAGAGTGGATATTTCGGAGCAGCAATTTTATCAAGTGTACCATCATTGTCTTCTCGAAATAAATATAACAGACCAGGAGATTCCAGGTCATGAGTCATCGTTTCACAATTGTAGACTTTGGCATTGTCAACTGTTATTTCAAGCGAATAATTTTGTTTTCATTCTTGTTTGCACAAAGGGTTATTCACTGCCAAGTTACACTACTAGTGAGGTAACGCGTTAGATCGAAATATGCCTTTGCGTTTTTAAAAAAATATATTGCAATGTACCTTTCTTGTCGTAGTGCATGGCAATGGAAGACATTATTAATTGCGATGAAAGTGCTATGACTCAATACGATATGGATACTGAATATTTCCAAACAATGCATGGTTCCTGCATCATTTTAACCCCAAGTAAGTTAGAACTGAACATGCCTAAGTAGTTTTCATATTTTCATAATTATACAATTTCTATAAACAGCTTAATTTTATTTATTTTTCTTTATGTGTAGAAAAGGTATTGGAGTACCAAGGACCGAATACTTACCTGTTTTTCCACGTAAACCACTCGTGCTGCACTCACAAAATAAACGGTTTAGAAACGGATATTCAGGTAAACATTGTTGATTTTTACCAATTTGTGATCCATCGTCAGCTTATAAATCCCAGAGATTTACTTAACGGTCTTTACGATTTGTTGTTCAAATCAGATGGAACTCCCCTATTTAATTTCGTTGGCCTGTAAATTATCGGCTAAAATGAAATCGATAATGTGTGCAGTGAAAACTCTTTTCCAGATTTAATTCCTGACACCGATCATCGACGAAAGTTTGCTGGAAAGGAGTTGAGTGCTAAAACCCAAAATTTATAGATTTAGTAGCCTAAAAGCTGGAGTGGTATTCGGTGTGACAATTTTTTTCCGCAAAATCATTCTTACCAACGGGACAGAAAGCCAATTGGGCTCGAAAAGTGTTAAATAAATGCAGATGCAAACCTATTTACGTTGCCTTTTGGACTTAAATGTCAGACTGCCTGAGTGGGGAATTGAACCCACGACCTTTGAAGCCAAAATCCGGAGTCCTACCACTCAGTCACACTGACATGGCGCAGTGGTCAGTATGGCTGAGTGGTAGCACTCCAGCCTTTGGTTTCAAAGATCGTGGGTTCGATTCCCCATTCAGTCAGACTAACATTTAAGTCCAAAAGGCAACGTAAATAGGTAAGCATCTGTATTTATTTAATCATTCTTACCAGGTTCCACATCAGATTTTATTTACGAAGTATTAAAGAGTCAATGTTTAACTTTCAAACTTTTGTATATTAAAAGTACAATTTACAAACAAAGATTTTCGTGTTTAGTGTTTATGATGTTTTCGCCCATTTCGCATAGCGATATACGCGAGCCTATCGCACTACGTCAACCAACTTAATTTCGTTTGCTTCAGTATTGGTATTTCATATTAAGTAAGCTTAAACATAATTTCCATGCCGATCATTCGCGAAGGTAAATGTAAAATTCCGAATCATGAAGAAAAGCATCTTCGTGTTTCTGTAAGGGACCGGTCATTATTTATCGCCGGGGGGGAGGATGGCGGAAGAAATTAGGGAGTCATGACATTTTTGGACCCTATCGAGGGGGGGCTCATAAATTTCTCAGGTCCCATCAATGGGTGGGGGGGGGGCAAAAAAATACTGACCAACTGGAAGAAAAAGTCGTTTTTGGACCTCAAAAATGGCACTTTCTCCAGTCAAAATTTCTAAAAACGCAAGCCCCCCAGACTCCCATGATGTGAGTGTTTAGAAAGTTTGGAAGCTATTAATATCATTATTGCAAGTATAGTTTTTAACAAGAACACAACTGTGATCTACGGAGCTTGATTTTGTACAACAACAACAACAACAATAACAACAACAACCACAAAAAACGTGGTTATTATCGGTTGGTCGTGTTGTTATTGACGGTTAGGTTAGGAACCGGCTTCGGCATTTCACTTGAGGTAATCAACTCGTTTGGGTTTGGCGTTTCACTTGCCGGACTTTCGCCCAGTTTCATGCTTTCTGGCGCAGCGCGGTGCTAACTTTGGACCTTCACCACAGCCAAACGGTGCGTTTTCCCCCAAAACTGGAAGAGGAAAAAATTACTCAGCAGATAATTCTTAGTCCATTAAAAAAAATCGGACGAGAGCCAGTTTTCTTCCCATGTTCCCTTTACGCACATGGCCCGAAATTCGAAACAAAGAGAAAAACCGTACCTTTAATTTTCACGGAAGGCACTACAAATTGGTCCCAAATTGTGGAAACTCGTTAAATCATCATTAACATAACCTAACCAATTAACTGCCCCAGTATGAAATGCCAAACCCCAACCAGTTAACTACATCAGTATGAAATGCAAAACTCCAAACTTACCTAACCTAACCTAACTGACAATAACACCAAAACCACGCGAAACTGACAATAACAACCCACCTATCGGAACCACCCAACAGAGAGCTTTGTTTTCGTCTATGAAAATATTAATGTTGTGGTATTTTGCATAAGCAGTTTATGTATTTCTTTACGAAATTCTTGCACGAATCTGACAATAATAACCCGCCTATCAGAACTGTTTACGAAAAAAACATATAAGGTGCCCTTCCGGCCAGGGCCGGCAAGGATTTTAATCTTTCTTACCTTTTTTTTTTTGTTTTTAAGGTTCCTTAGATCGTGAAAAAGTCGTTAAAAAATTAAAGCTGAAATTTTGAATTAAAATGCAAACCGAAAAATTAACGTCGGCGGGCAGCGGCAGTGTGCCGAAATTATTTTTCATGAGCAACGGCGTGCGGAATATTGGGAAAATCATCGGCGGGGATAAATGTTGATCCTAACGTAAATTCCACATTGCCAATTGTAGCACAATACACTCGAATACAATTTTTAGTCCCACTTACGTTTCATAATAAGTATGGTCCAGAGTCGGATCGACAACGACAGCCATCTTGATATTAGAGATAACAAATACATGACGCAACAAAGAACACAACTGACGTCAGAGTTAGCGCATGCGCAGTCCAATTTATTTATGAAAAGCGGTCTTGGAAAAGCCACCTACATTAAAGGCCGTATCGTTTCAGACCAAAAAAGGCAACTAAAATCAACAATTAACATAGAAGCAAGCGCAAGTTTGCTAGGTGCTGCCATCTCCACACCAATCGGCGAAATTTCAAATTAACCGACGAGGGCGCCAAATTCTACCAACCGATGACTCCACTTGACAAACTTGTCGCGTAGGTATTTGTTTCGCCTTCTAGCAGAGCATTGTGGATGGTAAAGATGATACGGCCTTTACTGTAGGTGGCCATGTCTTGGGTGATGCGGAGTCATACATGAGCCGACTTCGCTTGCTAGCATATAGGAGCTTGATTAGGTAAATCAAGCTCCAAAAAGGACTTTATAAAAAAGCCTTGGCACCTGGTTTCTTGGCTACTTCAGTCTTTCAGGTGCTGACTATGTTATGATGGATGTGGTCATAGTACAAGCAAACAGTGTGTTAATCATATTTACTGCTTAACCTCGACAAGAAATGGGTGTATGGAACATTTTATAGAACATTTTTAACCCAACGTGTCATTTCGTTAAAAATTAGACAATTTTATTTACAACTAATGGTAACTGTCGGTGTGGCGAGCTACTTACTTATTTGACTTCAGCACTAATCTTGGCTACAGGAATCATCTGTAGACAGTCTCATTAGGTATACGAAAAGCGCATTTTTTTTTTTTTGGGGGGGGACACTCTCATTATTTTGTACCTTGAGTTGGGGAAGTCAAGATTTTTCAGGGTCTCGAAGGGGGGGGGGTCATCGAAAATTTGGTGGTCACATTTTCATTTCCTCCAGCCCGCCTTCCCCCCGGGCCGTTAATAATGACCAGTCCCTAAAAAGTCAACAATTCACTAAGGTGACATCATTGTCCTAATTTTGGCATAACTAGGAATCAAGCGAACCGCTTGTTCTAAGATAGATGTACTATTAAGATCTGTGGGTTGTTTGTCGGTAATTGTCAGTGACTGGTAAAGCTTTGATTTACGTAATTACTGAAGGAAAAAGGTAAGGTGTGGTTTTTTTTAGTGTTAAGTCGAGGACAGTGACTGTTTTATGGAAAGAAAAACTAAAATTCCAATAAAATAATAATTTAACTGTTCAATTTGATCAGAGTGCAACTGAAAAGATACACTGTCTTGAACGATCTTCTTAATATAATAATAATAAGGTTGTTTAGCCAATTGTGAAGAGTTCGGCTAAGAGACGAAAGGGCATGGCCTTTGACATGCAAGGGCATGGCCTTTATTAAAATTAAATGAGACGGTGCTCTCTTACCAGGGAGCAAAATGCAAAATCCTTGTAGCTGAAAAAAAAAACTCTTTCTTTTACAGATAATAATTCATTCTCCTGGCATTCGACTCATTCATGACTCATTTTTCTTGGCTGAGTACATATACAAGCGCTACAGGACAAAGATGCGATTTATAATAACAGAGGTAGGCCAAGACATCATAAATAAGCACAAATTGTTGCCAAACGACACTCATGATGTGGTACCTACCACCCATAGAGGAGTAACCACATAAGTATATTCAGCCAACCGTGGGAAACAAAACTATGACTGCTAGTGATTTGGGGATCCCCCTTTGACTGGAGCTTTTGGCTATGTATACTCTGGTCAAAATAGTGAGAAATATTCCCGATCTATTTAAGTAAAAGGAAAAAATGACCAGAAGTCAAATTATTGTTGGTATGGGGTACACATTCTTGTTATATTAAATATTTTAACTCGATTGGTTCATACCGATAGCAAAATGGATGTAAGTCATTACTGTTTGATGTGGTTTCGTACAATCATATTTGAACAATCATATTTCCTTGTGTATAGGACGTTTAAAGCTCAATAGGTGAAGATGCCTACAAAAAAGCAATTCATGAATTTATTAGGTACGATTGTCAGATACCAGTACCACACGTTATGTACACAGATTTCGAAAGTGTACTACCGAAATTGAGTGCACGGTACAGTAACTTAAAACATAATTGTCGTACAAGACTAACTTACACACACCTTACGGTTATTCGTGCATTTTTACTGCTATGATAATAGCATTTTTGTGCAAAGAGTATACAGCGGAAAGGATTGTATAGAGACTTCGTTTCCCATTTATAACAAATATACAATAGTATTGAAACTCTAAAGTGGGGTGGGATTGCAGTCCTTTTTTTGGTGGTAAAGGCGAAAGCCAAAGGAATGCCTTTAGCTAAAGAGTGGTAGGATTTCTTTAGTGACACTCTGGTTTTGCGGGTGGAGCACTGTTTTATCTCAGGAAAAGTTTGGAATAACATCGTTGGCGGGTGTCATGCTGCCATGCTAAGTGCACTGTGAACTTGTCCGCAAGAAGTGAAGAGTTCGCAGCTATTCATTCTGATGCAGCGTTGAACATTGACGAAGGGAACACCCAGGTGTAATTTTTGCTGGTGGAAGCTAGTGATACCTGGCCGTTAGAACTTGTCGGGTTCAGTGGAACTGTTGGGTGGTGGGGCCTTTCATCGATTGTTAGGTGGTGGAGCTGTTCAAGTGGTGGAGTGATCGAGGGAGTTCAGGAACATGAGGCTTTGCTGGCGCTTCTGCAGAATTGGCAAATGGGCGTAGGAAGACTTGTGGTTTGTCAACAACCGTTGGTCTTGCAAGTATCAAATGTGTTGTGCACTTCAAGGAGGTGGAAAGCAGCTTTTTCTTCGAGATTGCTGACCGCCGCATAAGGCGTTGTATGGAGATTGTTTATTACAATTTTATTAAATGTATATAATAATAATAATATTAATAATAAAACATGGAGCCAACCTGCAATATAGCGTGGCAGAACAGCGTGAGTGTAAAATACAAAATTTCCACAAGGTGTAGAAAGATTCTGGAAGGGTTGTGAGCCACTAATACTGTATCTAAGGTGCAGAGGGTGAGGTAAAATCATCTGCACAGGGTAGATCAGATGATTGATTGCTGAAGATAACTTGAAGATCAGAGAGAAAGCAGAGTGCTGTGATCTGGTTGATCCGGGGTGATTGTGGGAACAAATATTATAATAATAGAACGTTTGGTGCAGTAGCATGCAGATCAGGAACGGACCCTGGAAGGTCGCTGATATCTAGCCTGAAAGTTGTAAGTAAAACAATGAAATCTATGAAACCGGTGTAGTTAAAATTAAAAACTGAAGTTTGAAGTAAAACTATTTACAATTTAATCAATGGGTATAATAATAATAATAATAATAATAATAATAATAATAATAATAATAATAATA
>JAHWFP010145410.1:23450-41092 GCA_023313725.1 Lithobius niger
TGCTTATTGTGATTGTATTAACCACTTTTTGATTTTACGCTGCATTTCACTGTTGTTTAGTATTTGTCGCAGTTCTTGAGGAATCAAATTGAAGTATAAAGGTACCAGATATTTCGTAGTCCTTTTTCCATATGAATTTCTCCATATTGGTTTTTGTAGCCAGGTATTATTATTTCTCATATTTCTGTTTACCATAGTTTTGTGTTCATCCTTGTAATAGTTCTTTTTTATAATGTTCCATTTTAATGATGTGTCAATTTTCATTATTTCAAATTTTTTATATAACTCATCAGTCTGTTGTATTTCATTGTTTCTGAAAAGTACTTTCATTGCTTTGTTAGTTAATTTTTGTATTTGTGCCATGTTGCTTTTTGATGTGGATCCATACACATTAAGCCCATAATTTATGTTTGACATTATCAATGCATGAAAAATCATCTTCTTATTTTTTGTACTCAGTATATTCTTTAAGTTATATAATGTTGGGATCATTCTCCTTAGTTTTTGTGTAAGTATATCAATATGTTTGTAAAATTTCCAGTTTTTATCAAGCTCAATTCCCAAATATCTTGTATTATTTACTTTTTTTATCTTAGCACAATCACAGTTACAGTTACATTTTCTATCACATGTTCTTATTGTTCCTATGGCTTCTTGCATGTGTGATGTTACTATTGGTAGAAAGCATGTTTTTTCATAATTTAGGATTAAATCGTTTTCATTAAGATAAACTTGTAGATTGTCAAAATCATCCTGCAAATTTTCCATCATCTTTCTGTTATTGTTGTGTATAGACAACATAAATATGTCATCAGCAAATAAGGTCATATATGTTTTCCATTTTAAATCAGTAATATCATTTATATAAATTAAAAATAGTAGGGGCCCCAATACAGAACCTTGTGGTACACCGTATTTAATTTTTGTCCATTGACTTTGGTTATTACCAATTCTGACACATGAGTATCTATCTGTTAAATAACTGTTAATAATGTTATGCATTTTTCCTCTAAGTCCATTTTTATAAATTTTTTCTAGTAATATAGCTTTTGTAAGAGTATCAAAGGCTTTAGTTAAATCTATTAGAATTGTACCAACCGATTTTCCTTCATTTAATGCTCTGCAGACGTTATAATAATAATAATAATAATAATAATAATAATAATAATAATAATAATAATAATAATAAAACATGGAGCCAACCTGCAATATAGCGTGGCAGGACAGCTTGAGTGTAACATACTAACTTTCCACAAGGTGTAGAAAGTTTCTGGAAGGGTTGTGAGCCACTAATACTGTACCTAAGGTGCAGAGGGTGAGGTAAAATTAGATCTGTAGGTGGGAGTTGAAGAAATGCGTGCAAGTTTTGCGTGAGTAGCATTCTACGGAAGCCACTTTCAAGACATTCCAAACTGGGACAACTCGCACAGCAAAGAAATATTTTCGACAATCGTGACTTGATCCCTGAACTGCTAGTCTCCAATCATGGACCCGAGTATAATAAACACGTGGTATCAATTCGAAAAAAATTAAATCAACGTGGATTTAACACGTAGTATTTTGTATGTCAAAATTAAATTAAAACGAAGTCTGTGCAGGTCGGGTAATTCTAAACCTACTCTGGAAAGGTGCACAAGATGATTCACCCCACAGAGATTCGGCAAACTCCCGAGTAAATTTACGCTGGACTGACTTAATAAGGTCAGTGTCCCCAGCCAAACCGGAGTCGTATACTCCAGTAAGGGACGTACAAAAACATGGTAGTGCCTACATTTGATCGCAGAATTTCCCGATGTAAAACACCTATTTATAACTCTTTTAAACACCAGAATACCAACGCGCTAACCTTACGGCAATACAAGGACGATTTTAAGTCCTGTGAAACCACACGCCAAGGTTTCTAATCTCTGAAACAGAATATAGGACTTCACAAGCCAAGAAATAGTTTAAATTTCGATTGCATGTGCCCACTGGAAGGACTGACACTTCAGGATGGATAGTGGCAACTGCCAACAAGACGACCAACTAGCGACCTCTGGTAGTTCCACTTCCAGTACAATGTACCATGAAGAAGACATGTTTTCTACACCAATCTTTACATCATCAACAAACTTGAAACCAAAACTACGAGAATTATCAAAATAGAGGTGATTTATATAGATTGCGAATAGAATAGGTCCGAGCATCAATCCCTGCAGAATGCCACAAGGGACCCGTGCCTCAGTAGAAAGTGATTTTTCAATAATTACGTTTGGTAACGGTTTTTTAGGAATAACAGAAGGGAGGACTCTTCGAGGTCTCGTGGAGTGATACCTCCTAGCTTCACGGCGTAGATTTATGTGACTGTTCAGAACACTCTCGAAACAATGTCCAAGCCTTTTTAGTTGTTGGATGAACTGAGAAAATTAAATAATCCCAGTAAAGACCCCTCAATGAAGCCTTAAGTTTAAAAAAAATCAATTTTACCCTCAGGGATGATATCATTTCCGTTTCTAAAAGTGCTGGGACCACCACAATGGTCACTGTTTCTAAAATGTGGACCAACACAGAGGTCATAAACCAACCTATCATCATGGGTGAAAATGAGGCTCAAAATGTTTATTTCCGCATGTTGGCTTATCAGCCAATTGAGTGGCCAGCGGGTAGCTGGCACAGTCCCACTCCCAATCCACTGAAGAAAGATTAAAATCACCCAGGAGGAATTTCGAATGGCCCAAGTTTTCTCAGCAAGAAATAAACTGACAAATATTGTGACATAATCGTCATTTCGGCTGCAACAAAGGATAAAAGTAAGAATAAAATCTGGAAAGGAAATAACTAACCCCTCTGACACTGAGCACATATCAATCAACACTGCAGAGATTGGATGATTTTGGGTGTTGGGTGATTTTAGGGAGGCCAGATGATTCCATGATTGCTTCTAGCGAAATTTTATTTTTCTAGGTGCGTGTGAAGAATGTTTGTTCAGAGAAGAAAAACCAAGAGCTTGTTGGCATGAAGAGAGAACCATGCGTCGACGGCTCTCATGAAGGCAAAATTGGGGAAGGCGCTTGCATTGTGAGCCCTTGGGGGATGTCCGAATGGATGTTCAAGTCGCGTTAGTGCTATGTTGCTAGTTCATCACCGTTGGAGCAGAACTAACCCTGTTGCGAATATTAATGCCATGCGAATGTTTCAAAATGGTTCGTTAAACCATTCATTGCAGCGAATGTGTGCTTTGGAAGACTGAGACTATCCCTGTTGTTGAGTGAAGAACATTGACTCATCATGTTAATGGTGAGAGAAGAGAAATGATGGCGTGGTGGCAAATCACTCGTGCAGTTGTTTCTTCTGTTCACTCGTGAGTGTGGGACGTGTCATGCGCAGGTAGTAGAAGATGGGAGACGACGTTTGTGTTCCTTGTAGTGGAAAATACGTCTAGGCCCAATGAGAGTTCGTGAACTTGATTCTTTTTGGAGATTGATGCGTAGTTGCTGCAGGATCGGGAGGCATGTTGTGTTGACGAAGTGAATGGGACGACAGATCCAGAGTTAAAGATCGAGAAGGCAAAGTCTCATATTTGGCCATCTTTTTGAACTTGATCTTTATTTCAGTGCTAAAAGAAGTTCCATGAATTTGTGAAGTTCAGCATGGAGTGTCGAAAACCGGAATTGGTTTCACATTCTGGCCGTATATGGGCCAGAGATGAATGGTGGCAGTGTCGAAGGACAAGTCGGAATTACAGTAGAGCTGAAGGCGAATGATGCTAAGGCATATGCTGCACTCGAAGCGAATGGTGCATTCGTTAGGAGGCAGGACGAAAGGGTGAGTGGAGTTTCAGCCAAAGGGCACAAGTGGTAGAGCTTCTTGCCGTTGCAGCTTTTCTTTATTCGCTGAACGAAGGTTATTTCATCGAACTGAAATATTAGGAGGCGAATGGACGGACCGGCCACAAGGGACTGGGAACATGTTCCAGATTTTGACTGTTTTTCGACAGGAAAGAGGTTGATGATTGGTACTGTAAAGGTGCTAGGGATCAGTTTCGAGAACAATTGAAAGAACCGAACGAAAGGAGCTGAGTAGCTTTGGTCGAAGAGCGTGAATGAAAAACCATTACGGCACTGTAATTTCGAGACCGGGCAATTCCCTTGATTGAAGTGTTCTTCTTGCACCAGAGCACGGGACAACGAAAAGGCCTGATTGGTTGGTGCTGCCGATGATGGAGAATTGCTCCAAGAACAACCAGAAGAACGAGATTTGTTCATAGGGCTGTAAGTTTCATGCTTCTTGCCAGACGTCTGGGACTTGACTGTTCGTTGCAGCTTGGAGTTAGCTTCTTTAGTCAAACGAAGATAAGCCCGGAGAACTGAAGTTGCAGCAGACGTTTGATCGTGTCAACTGTTGCACTTTGGGAGGAAGGCGAGAGGCACGGTGAGAGGTGAATGGATGAAAAGGGCTTTGCTTGAAGAGGAGGCAGAGTCAGCCAGGGATGCCAGAGAAAGAGTTCATTTAGGAAAGCTATGACACAAGGGCGAAAGGCAGTCGCAGGTCCGGAGAGTGGGGATGATGGGACGGCGACAACATCAGGGTGAGTAGTCGATGGCTTGGCCGGAGATGAATGACCTTCCGGGATGGGCTTCCTTAATAGTGTCGATGAACAATGCCATCGCTGCCAGGAGTCTGTGCAGCGTGGTGGACGAAAAGAACGAAAAGGTCTTGTACACCTTTTGAGATAAACGTTTGCTTGTTGTAAAGGTGACGTACGTCTTGGGCTTTAGTGAATGGATGATCCATATGACAGAGCGAAAAGAGCTACAGAAGAAAGATTGAGAACTTCTTCGAACAAAGGCCCAAAATAAAGAAGACGACTGATTAGGAAGTGCTTCAAATGACGGTCCAAAAGAGTTGTGGACGACAGGTCCAGAGGGATTTCGGACAGAAGGTCTTGAGGAGTTCTCAGACAAAAGGTAGAATAGAAATTCAGATGACTGGTCCAGGGAGCATCAGTTGACCGATCAGGAGGAGCTGCAGACGAAAAGGGTCCAGAAGGGCTGCAGGTGACAGGCCAAGAAGAGGCTGCAAACGAATGTTCAAGAGGAGCTTCAGATGACAGGTCCAGAGGAGCATCAGACGATCAGTGCTGATGAAAGGCTAGAATAGCTGCATACGGTTGGTTTGGGAAGGGTTCAGCAGAAAGGCCCAGAGAGCTTCAGATGACTGGGGTTAGAAACTTTAGACACAAAGGACAGTAAGTGTGGCAGAAGAGCTGACTTTGGTGCAGATGTTAGCCGACAAGAGAGTGGGTGAAAGGCACAGTGAGCCGGGAGACAGCAAAGGCAAACAGCAGATGCTAGAAGAAGAAGAAGCCGTGTCATGAGGCGAATGCTAGACCTGAAGGATCGGCGGAAAGCCGAATGAGGTTCAATGACCAAGTACGTTCGTTGGTGATAGACGGGGTATGATGGCATTTGCGAAGGGAGTAGCTGGAGGTTGTAGCTGTTACCCATTCTGTGGTTTAAAACTTGCTTGTTGTGGAAGGTGGGAGCAAAGAACGAGTTGTTCTTTTCTTCTAATGGAAGTCACGAATGGCATAATATGACCCTATAAACTTGGGACGATGAAATAGACTGGTTGGTTGGTGTGGAGAATAGCTCCTAGAACGGCGAGACGAATGAGACGTCGACTGGAACTACAGTTGTGGTGCGTGAGCACTTGTGCTTCTTGCTGCAGGATTGAGACTTGACTTTACACTTCAGCTTAGAGTAAACTTCTTTCGCTAAACAAAGGTCAGCCTGAACAATACGAATGTCAGGAGATGAATTCAAAGTCTGGCCACATGAGACAGGAGACGTGTTGGTTGTGTTGACAACAGTGCCAATTGAATGGACGATGATTGAAGCGGAAGCAGAGCGGCGAGACGAATGAGACGTCGTAAAGAAGATCGCTTGGAGTAGTGATGGTGTGCAGGACTAAAAGCAGTCAAAGGTCCTGAAGATACAAGGAGTGGATATGAACAGTCGATGGGTTGGCTGGTGGAGGAGAAATGGTCTTCCAGGAAGGGGCTTCCTTGGTAGTGCCTTTAAACTTCGCCATCGGTGCGAGTGTCTTCTTCTGCTTGAACATGTGCACTTGGGTTACCGAGCTGGGCGGTTCAAAACAACTTAAAATCTGTAGGGAAAGACAGCATGCTGAGAACAGAATGCTAAATTTAAAGGTAATGGATATTTCCGAACGGCAAATGGAAAAGAATATGTTTTAAAAGAAAATTGAACTTAGATAAGTTTTTTTTTACACCATGGCAGTCTGTAATGGCGGTACACTTGACCTCTTCCTCCAAACTACGGTCTTCTTATGATCCTTTATGGCTTTTCGTTTGTGTCAGGTTCTTCTTGAAAGAGGATTCTGATTCCTCAATTTGTACCTCTCTGGTGATTGTCAGTTTAATCACGAAACTAAAACACAGTGATTTACTTGGACCAGCCTAGCACGGTGATTTACTTAGTCCAGCATAACAATATTTTGCTTGGCCTATAGCATGCCGTGTTCAGTTCCAGAGTACACATACATACACAGCAACAATGAGGAAAACGGAGAAACCAAGCCCACTATGAGCTTTGTAAGGGGTCCCCGGGTACCCCAAGCAAAGCGAACAATAACATCCCTGTGGTCAGCATCCTTGTCTCGAAACAAAGAGAAACGTCTGGGAGTTAGTTCGCTTCTTAGGATGTTAAGGCTGTACCACAACCACGTTACTTGGAATGATATCTTTCACAAACGTACAAAATGAGCTAAAGGGTCTTAAAAAAAATGAGTCCAAAATGAGCTAAAGGGTCTTAAAAAAATGAACATTTTATATTGTTTTCATCTTACGGCCAAAATATTTGTACGATGAAACTCTATTATCGTTTTTTTTTAAACAAAATTCCAGTTCTTTGGCCTAAACAGAAGTGAAAGTCCTTGCGATACCGAAAAAGTGAAAACGGATTGCCGCAACCAATGCTTTGAGGAAAAACTTAAGTCCACGTCTGGAATAAATTGCAGGTAAATAAAGTTCATATTATTTAAATTAGTTTAGGTTGCTGATTTTATGTGAACCTATTTTAATACAACATTTGACCCATTAGAATTAGTTGACTTCACCTTAAATTAATTTTGTTCACTCTGTGGTCATGGCGAGTGATCTCAGGCTTGCAGTCTGGTCCAGATGATCTGTTCATTATAAGATATGGGGGGGGGGGACCATTTGAAAGGGGCCCGCAAATTAGAGACTTGCTGGTGAGGGTAATATGACAGACTACCAAGGTCTGTTAAGAGGTATGGGCTCTATTACGACCTATTTGGCTATTCTCTGCCTTGATAAGATGTTTCCCGGTTTGGAAAACCCCTTCCCCCTTAGACTCTGACCATTCTTCACAATAATATGACAATGTTTGGTAATGTTAAAAATTTAGTTGGTTAATCTCTACGACCATTTTTTTTTACTTCAGGTTACATAAAACACAAAACGTTACATAAGAAAATTAAGCCTTGTGTGTTTTTGCATGGATTACATACTGAGATCTAAAGAACCATATCTTCTGGTTATCAACAATTTAACTCCAAAAGTGATTTAACATAATCAGCTTGACCAAAATAATTTCAGTATCAGTGCGAATTATTATGTTGGTTCCAATTCGATCCCGATGTCAATACCGGTCAATTATCATCACTGGGTTACTGTATTAGCCCCTGAATTAAATTAATTGTATAGTTTCGACAAGGATGGAAGGTTTAAGCGTTCAATTCGACCTAATATTAAGGTGACAACTATAACATATGAACAAAACAATGATGACACTCCAATTGTTTACTCCAATCTTCCAATTCTTGAAACTAAAGTATTAAAAAATGACAATTTCTAAGCGACAAAATTTATTTATTTCCAAACAGGGGTTACAGTTGAGAAACGATGAAAAATAACGATACACCGTTTTTTCTTTTGTCTACTCAAACTGATGTTTTTTTCTGTTTTGTCCATTCAACACAAAGAAAGCAACTGTTAATCCTTAAATTAATAATATCCGGTGGGAAACTAATTTGTAATTATACGCATATTTTCTCAGGTTTGGCTTGGGAGGGGCTGGCCTCTCAGTGTAAAAGAAATTAGGAACCTATTTTCTCCAAAATTGCGGGGCTCCTTGTTAAAATTTTGTTATTTAATTCCCGGACTGCTTTGCATTGTGCGTGAATTGTAACAGTTACTATTTGTGCATGTTTTATTTACACTACTGGAGCCCCCAAACTGTAGTATGGGCAGCCTGAGGTGAGGGCCACCTGGGAATCCCTGGTTTCCCGGGTGGGAGATTCCTACACTGTATTTCCCCATTTCCCTACCCCAAAAAATATTTGAGTTTCGGTTAAATAAACTTTGCGATATATACATGTATGTATGTGTGTATGTCTGGCAGTGTATGTGTATATGTGTGTATATATATATATATATATATACATATACAAGGTGATTCATAAAGTACTGAAAAATAGGCCTATGAATAAAGGCCTATAAAATGTTGGCTTATAAGTTGTAGACTTGTACTATAGGGGTGCCTAATTTTATTAGCACATGAAACAAAAACCTTAGTTCAATCTAATAAACGCTTGCAATTTTAATCCCTTGAATTACTTGTGCGGATCTCCACCTGAACTTGATGGGGACGTTTTGTAATTGTGTTGTAGCAAACTGTGTGTTGGCAGGTCATAACGAGTAGTATTACAATTCCGTCATAGCCACCTTCTTTGAACATAGAAGTTAAACGTTAGGTTGGAACGTGTAGGCCTGTGAGAAATGCCCCCGAAGTACACTATTGAGGAGAGGATTGGACTAGTTCTGCTTCGTGGCATGGAGGGAGCCAACTTTTGGCGAAATCTTGTTCAAAGTCTTCGCCATTGCATTGCTTCACAAGGTAGACACTTCGAAAATGTCGTTTTGAATTAAGGTGGATGTGGCTTACTTTCATTCCGAACCAGGAAATATTTGATGTTTATTTCCGACATCCGAGCAATGTCGGCATTCAATCTGGCAGTTGCGTTGTTATTTAAGCTAGTTTAAGCAAGTTACGTTGTACTACTACGGTTGAAAATATCAACGCATTTCAAACCTTTCTAGTTACGTGTTCAAACCCTGAGTTCAGGATATTCATTACATTTGACTAAATTGTTTAGAGGTTAGCAAGGTTTTCGGTTTAGCATCCAAATGCACTGCAATACATGAATACGGTCGAAAATATCACCGCATTTTATAACGTTTCAGTTACGGGTTAAAACCCTGAGTTCAGGAAATTCATTAAATTTGATTAAATTGTGTAAAGGTTTGCAAGGTTTTCGGTCTGGCAATTCCTGAGTACGGCACTGCAATACATGAATACGGTTGAACCACATTTCATAACGTTTCAGTTACGGGTTCAAACCCTGAGGTCAGGAAATTCATGAATTTTGACTAAATTGTTTAGGGGTCTGCAAGGTTTTTGGTTTGGCAATCCAAATGCACTGCAATACATAAAAACTGTTGCAGATATCAACGAATTTCAAACCTTTTTGGTTACTGGGTTCAAACCCTGGTTTCACAACAAAATGTTGCACAAAGTTAGTGAGGATGGATATCAGATGAGCTCACTAAGCTTGTAGCTTGAGTACAGTAGGCGGCCGTGCTATACCTGTTGAGCACATTTTATTTTCTTTGGGGGGGGGGAGGGGTTGGCCAGGAACTAATGCCCCTTTCATTTATGACGGGATTTCTACTGGTACAATAACCTAAGATGCACTGTACAAAACTTGGAGTAATCGTGTGATGATCATCATTTTATTATGTCTAATATAGGTCTTCATTTTATAGGCCTGCATTTCATAGCCCTACGTCTTATAGGCCTATTTTTAGTAGTTTATGCATCTTTACGTTCATGAATCTTTACATTTATGAAACTTTACGTTCATAAAGTACTGAAAAATAGGCCTATAAGACGTAGGGCTATGAAATGTAGGCCTTAAAATGAAGGCTTATAATAGACCTAATAAAATGATGATGTTAACAAGATTACTCCAAGTTTTGTACAGTGTATTTATGTTATTATACCAGTGGAAACCCCGTCATAAATGAATGGGGTTCTTGCTTCCCCTCTCCCTCCTCCCAGGAAATAAAATGTGCTCACTAGGTATCACGGCCCCTACTGTACCCAAACTAAAAGCCTAATGAGCTCATCTAATATCCTGCCTCATTTACTTTATGCAACATTTTAGTGTGAAACCAGCATTCGAACCCAGTAACCGAAAAGGCTTGAAATTCGTTGATATCTTTCACCGTATTCATGCATTGCAGTGAATTTGGATTGCCAAACCGAAAACCGTGCAATCTTCTAAACAATTTAGTCAAATTTAATGAATTTCCTGAACTCAGGATTTGAATCTGTAACTGATACGTTATGAAATGTGGTGATATTTTCAACCGTATTCATTTATTGCAGTGCATTTGGATTGCCAAACCGGAAACCTTGCAAACTTCTAAATTACAATCTAGTCAAATCTATGAATATCCTCAACTCAAGGTTTCAACACGTAGATTTCGCCAAACTCCCTCAATCATTTCCGGTGTAATTGTTTGAAAGATCGCAACAATACATTGCCTTACCTCCTGAACGGTCCCCAGGTGATGTAGTTCTGCTGCGCCTAGGCTGTTCCTCAGATAGCCCCATAGGAAGAAATCAGGAGGGGTTAGATCAGGACTTCTGTGTGGCTATTCTACTGTTCCTCCCCTCTCAAACCACCTGCCACCGAAGGAACTGATTCAACCCCTCCCGTACATTGCGTCAAAAGTGGGGAGGAGCCCCATCGAGCTGATACCATACGGTATTAAGACGGGCGAGCGGCACTTCCTCTTCGATGGAGGGTTGAATCTCGTCTTTGGAGCAGCTGTAAAGACCGTTCAGCATTTAGTGGTCCATCAATGAAGAATGGTCCTCTCAACCGTGAACCCACAAACCCGCACCACACATTCGTGCTGGGATGATGTTGGTGATATCCCTCAATAATTGTGTAATGTGGGTTTGTGATGCTGTATTCACGTGTGTTCTGTTTGTTAGATAATGCATGTAATGAAATATGGACCTCGTCAGTCATTGCAGGAAGACGTAGAAATGTGGCATCACCATTTGTAGTCTTCTGTCGTAGTCCTCCTCATCAAGGTGTTGTGGAGTAACGGGTTTGTATCCATAGTGCCCCTGTTCCTTAAGGATTCTATGGATGGCTGTTTAGTTGGTATTAAGATGCTGGGCAAGATCTCGTTGCGATGTTCGGGGAGTTGCTTCAATAGACTCAATTACGGCAAGCATACTTTTTTCATTTGTAGCTGAACGTTGACGACCACATGCTCCCCACTCGTTGCCTTAAATTTCCGCACTAAATTATTGACTGATTTGCAACATGGCCACTATCTCTGTCTGGATGGTGGGCGTGAAATTGATCAATAACTGGTGCAATGGTTTGGAAGTTGGTTCCCTCCATGCCACAAAGCAGGACTAGTTCAATCCTCTCCTCAATAGTGTACTTCGGGAGCATGTCTCACAGGCCTACACGTTCCAACTTAACGTTCAACTTTTACGTTCAAAAAAGGTGGCTACGGCGGAATTGTAATACTACACTTACGATCTGACAACACACATTTTTTACAACGCAATTACAAAACGTCGCCATCAAGTGCAGGTGGAGATCCGCACAAATAATTCAAGGGATACACATAGCAAACCTTTATTAGACTGAACAAAGGTTTTTTGTCCCATGTGCTAATAAAATTAAGCACGCCTATATTAAAGGCCTACATTTTATATACCTACACCTTATATGCCTACATTTTATACGCCTACATTCATAGGCATATTTTTCAATACTTCATGAATCATCCTGATATATATATATATATCATACACGCATACATTTCTTATAACCTTTAAAAATAAACTGAAAGAAAATGAAGAAAAAAGTAAAAAAGTAGCGGATATGTCTGCGGACCAATTTTGAGACGATTATTTTCATGGGACGAAATTTCTGGTACAAATTGTCTTTGATAAATTGTCCAGGGATTAAAAAAATCCGTGGTAGAATTGTCCAGCCATAACTATAGTTGTTAAAGGTAGAGTAAATAAATAAATAAAAAAAAACAATGCAAAGTCTTCAAGGATACTTACTTTTATACCGCATAAACATGCCGGATCCTTGTTGATTAAACCCTTTCGTAAAAAGCCAGAACTGTATGGTCGACAACAAAATGTTATGTTACTGCTGCCAATGTGGATGAAATTAGAGTCAACTCCGGAATTATACATTTTTTTCAGTCTGTGTTTAATATTTTGGGGAAGATGCTTTTCATCTCTTGTTTAAACTTTTTTTTTTAAAGATTGCCCTTCATGGCTAAATCTGGTTTACCGGATTGCGAAACCCTAAATGATGCCAAGACTTCGTACGATTTGGTCAGGAAATTCTACACTGACATGACGAATGGAGACTGTCTTTGTAGTAGAACTTGCAATAATACTATCTACAGACTGACTTTCCATAGATGTCGAGGGCCAGCACAATGGAAGTGAAACCGAATTCATCCTCTACTACTCTGACAATTTGAAAGAAACAGTGACGGAATCGTTTGCTTACGGATTCGCTGCACTTGTAAGCGACATTGGAGGAAGCCTCGGATTTTTCTTGGGCGTCTGTTGCCTTTCAGTTCTGCAGATAGTGGAGAAATTTTTTGAAACTGTTCTCGCCATTTTATGTAGCTTGGGAAAAACACGAATTCAGCCAGCTAGTCGATCATTACAATAAGACTGAGTGAGTCATAAATCTTCACCGTTGCTAATTTGTTAAATGTATCATGCACCGTTTGGCATAAATAATTTACTAATAAAGTCGTAATATACTTATTCACTGACATGTTCACGTGCGGTCACTATTTGAAATAATTCGAAGTTTTCAAATAATTTATGCTGGTCATTATACATTTTGTTAAATTTAAGATTGCAGAAGATATCAGCTCAACCTATTCTAATGAGTGTTATTTTGAGGTTTTCCAATTCTGCTTTCATAATTGTTTCCAGCAAGATGCCAAAACTACTTGTATAACAGTCCAATGTTCCAATGTACACGATCTTGTAATATGCGATTAGAAAATGTTGGCAGCTAAGTTTAAAGGCACGGTAACATAGACTGAATAAGTAAATTTAGAGGTGTTACTCCTAATTTTTTCACTTGATATTCACAATATCTAGATGAATATAATATTACTATCACAATTAAATTTTTTTAATATCTGCCATGTGGGTTGATGCATGGTAGATCTTAAAACCACTACTACTTGCCCTTACAGTATTGTCAAATTTTTGTGGCGAGATGAGTCACTGCTGTTTTATTTTAGTCATGTGCAGTGCAAAACAGTACAAAGGAATACTCATACGATGCTAGCGTCTGTCTTGGCTTGTCTTTTATCCGCCGTGTGTCAACGACAATTTTGAATCCGTTGTAAGAGTTACTTGAAATTTTCACATGTATTTCATTGTTTATTAATCGAAAGTCAATAAAATTGTGCAATGGGTTTTCAAATTTGTTTGGGGGGTGGGGTGGGGTTAACTTTCTAAGATAAAAATCAGTTATGGTTAAAATCACTGGCACACAAATTCCATAAATACACCAAGCATACGAGTCTTCATAGTGCATTGTGAGTCTTCACAGTTTTTTCTACGTCATCTGTACTTTAATATGACAATTGGAATTATTTAACTTTAGCGTTGCATTCGACTCCCAATATGCCTGTTAAATGTAAAAGCATTTCTTGTGATGATGCGTGAATTGTATTGTATGTTTCCTGTTCCTTGGAATGAGTTTGATAATAATGTCAGACTTCATCATGCTATTGAGTGAGACGGGTCTGTAATCGTTTAAGGCCAAATCTAATAATTTTCTTCATAAAAATGGGAAGGAGGGTAATAAGACAAGTGTGACGTGTGCGTATGTTTCGTGAGAAACAACGGGTAACTAAAAAAGAGTGGCAAATCTACGTGAAACGGCCAATAACAATAAAAAAATGCATGCTTTCCCTCGCACATAACTTACGTGTGAAACAAGCCAATATAGTAGTGCAAGAAATTAAAACACGCTAAAAGTAATGTCAAGCATGAAAAAGCTTAAATGACCTTGCTCTTGGTGGATGTTTCTCAAAGTATGGAAATGAAAATCGGGAGTCACATCAACATCAGTCGTATGAAGAAGATTGGGGATTAAGAGAACCAAAGAAATCGAGAACCTCGAAGTAACACAGTACTTAACTTTGAGATTGATTGACTGTTGCAGAAATAGATTGCAGCTACAAATATGCCTAAAAGCTATTATTGATCTTTTGGTCAAGATGGCTCTCCTCTTGATTACCTTTAGTGGAAGGAGACTAACCAAAATTTTTCTTTGTGTCGTCTTTCAGTACCTCTTATTTTGATAGTATCAGTAGTTTCAGTAGTTTCAGGTAGCCCCTATCCATTGCAATAATTGAAGAATCATCCCTGGAGTCAGCCAGTAATCTTTGAAGGATCATCAAGTTCTTGAAGGAAACAGCTCTTTAGCAGCAGTTACCAGGTGATTTCTGATATCCACATGCTTCTGCCCGTTCCATTTTAGTTATGGTGGTACTCAGCTTTGTACAGCCGCATCATTTCAGTTGAGATTATTACGGACTTAGCTTCTTTTGGTTGGGGTTATTTGTTTTCTCCTTGTTACTTTTGCAGCCCGTAATACGAAGCTCATCCGGCTATTCTCTGTGAACGCTTTAGTCTTATCTGTTGGTTTATTACTATCGCTCTCATTTCAACCATGTCTGCACAATCAATTTTAGGGGGTTTCTCGGTTGCATCTCGGGTTTATTATCAGTAGTAATCTATCTCTTCTTTTCCTATGTTGCTCTTTGTCTTCATGTCTTTTGATACGTCGTTTATTCAGTAAGTCTTCTTTACTTCTGTTGTCCTAAAATAGTGTACGAAGTCTCTTTTGTCAATTTGTAGCCTAAATAAACACCAGAATTTTTAGGTATGGGTGCAAATAATGTATGTGTTGATTGGATACACTTCCACCCCCATATCCCCAAAGGTTTTGCAAGCATTATTTAAGTTTTAACTATTCAGTATAGAGGTGGGGTGATGTGGTCTAAGTGCCATGAAACACCCAATACGAGTTCCAGATACGCATGTGATTGTACCAATGGATGTATGATCATCACGGAGGCGGAGTGATTGTGGAGCATGGTGTCGCCTCCTGAAGAAGCTGATCTGATGGGCAACCGGAAAGGAAACACTGGTAAAAACCGTCTGCTAATGACAAGTTGCTCAGTTTGAATTTCCGGATTTGCCCTATTAGGAGAAAGACTAATATCATACTCGCGTTGAAGATTCAGCAAGGACGACAGTGTTGCAGCTCGTGAATTTTTACATGTGCTGCTCCCCTTAAACTGCAAGATGTCGGCCCGACAAAACGTGGGAAAGTGAACTTCGAGGAATACCTGATGTTCCTGATGTTGTTCAAGTCGACTTGTGACTTGTGAGCAGCATACGTGAGGAACTGAAGATGCTGTCCGGCCAGTTAGTTCGTGTGTGACAGCACAGGCAACCAAGAGTGCCGACTAGTAAGTCATGTGCCAGTCGATCCATGTGTATTATGTTATTCTCTAAGGTAATATTCTAATGATTGCGTTACATGTACTTGACTAGGCGCAAGAGAGATTTCTCGCAGTATGCTCCTCCCCTTATTTAAAGGGGGAACGAAAGGGGGTGACAAGTCAGAGCAGCAGAAATCAAGAATATGATTGAGGTTAACGAGCCACAGATTATAAACGCAAAAGATGTGCTGGGAGTGCCGCAGAGAATACTCCAAGAAGATGCAGATAACGAGCCAATAAAAATAAACGTAGACGTCATAGCTAAAGACCCACATAAAATAAACACAGAAAATGCGGCTGGAGCGCCACAGAGAATAATTGTAGAAGAAACCACAGAAAAACACTTCAGGCAAAATTGAGTTTGGCTGATGTTTATTTAACTAAAAAAAATTTTTTGTAAGTAGGTCTGTGAACAATAGATTTTGCTCGCCATCCTACCTATAAAACCTCAAAATGTGAGTTTTAGGCCATTACTCATTACATAAAAGTAGTGATATTGAGTTACACACATACATACCCCCTCAGACGTCATTACCCTCACTTTTTTCGTCGATCTTGAGGGTGGTGGGAAAATGCTTTTTACTACCTTTTTACGTCCTTTTGCAATCCCCTGTGACGTCATTACCCCACTTATGACGTCACAGTGGGGGGGCACTGGGTGTGTGGCTCTGATGTCATTATCCCCACTTTTTAGTCGGTCTGGTAGTTTTCGTCGATCTGGTCGATGGTGGGAAAGTACTCTTTGCTACCTTTTTGCGTCGTTTCGCTACCTCCATGACGTCATTTTTCGGCTATCTGGAGGATGTCAGGAATGTGCTTTTTGCGAGCTTTTTCTGTCCTTTTGTTACCTCCCAGTACTACACTCCACTCGTGATGTCACAGGGGAGTAGCAATGACGTCACAGTGGGGGTAATGATGTTAAGAGGGGGCTATGATGTTATTACCCCCACTTTTTAGTTTTTGTCAATCTGGAGGAGGGTGGGAAAGTGCTTTTTGCTACCATTTTGTATCCTTTTGTTACCTCACAGTCATTACCCATGCCTTTAATGTCACGGTGGGGGTAATGATATCACAGGTGTCGGGGGTGTGACGTCACTTCTGGTGTGAGGGGTTATGACGTCACTAAAGGTGGAAAGGTGTCTCAGGTGTGCAAATGCTGTAGGCCCATGAGCTATCACGTTATGAAAAATGACTAATTGTCAACTTTAAAGGGGGCTGTGGAGTGCAAACAAATGCTTTATGAGCTTTTGCATTGTAAGAATAGCTTAAATTCTTCATTATAACCACCCAGTTTTAAGTAGTTTCACATCATGAGCGTGTTGATAGCTCGGAGAATTGGTCTGTCCTTTCAGACTTCGCATTTTTTTCTTTTCAAGTATATTCATTAAAAAAAAGACATCATGGATTCTTATTCAATTATTCTCACTGGCAAGACTGATTTGAGAATTAATCTAAACACGCCGATTCATTTGAATTTTGAAAATAATTACGAATTGGCTCTGCTAATTTAGACACTTTATAACAGCATACACAACATCACCTCAAAAAAAAACGAAGTTAAGTACACAACAGATGCTGGTGCCTCCTAGCAGAAAGAGGTAGTTACTCCGGGTGCTTACAAAATAGAGGATTTGAGTAAATTTCTCAAATCATCGATAGATGCAAATGGCCACAACAAGGAAGCTATTACAATTCTTCCAAATCTGAACACTTTAAGAACCGACTTGATACTAACCAATCCGAATTACGGAATATTCATTACGGGTGACAAGAGTTTGGCTCCAGTTTTGGAATTTCAGTCGGGCAACCACGTCAGAAATCGAGAAAGTCAAAACACTGTCGACACTACGAGCATCATCACAATTTCCGTACACGTCGATATCACAGGCAATTCTTACCTAAATGGCAACACTCAGCCCACTTTATATTCCTTTTATCCCAATTCCCCCCC
>JAHWFP010145411.1:9453-24017 GCA_023313725.1 Lithobius niger
AACCCGGGGTTCCCGCAAGTTTGGGGGGGGGGGGTGGTCCTGGAAACTGGCATATTTTTAAAGGAATCAGCATGTATTTGAAGTGTTTTCCTGCAACCTAGAAATGTAAGTTAAATACGAATTCACTTCAAATTTTCAAAAGTTCTTTTTTTTTTAACAACGCCTCCAGCAGTGGGGACTTCCCCGGGAATCCACGGGTTCCAGGACGGCCCAATCCGACACTGCCAACCACAGCTACAGGAATGTGAATCGAAATTGTTGCATAACGCATCTTTAACTAACCTGTTCTATAACTGGATCCTGCTGCAAAAAAAGAGACTACGTTGTGAAAAAAATACTCGACAGTGTTTGTGGAAACGCTGCGTACGACTAAATATCAATACGGAATTACACAGTTGGTAACCATTCAGTCGGTTGTTTATAAAACTGCTCCAATGCTGATCCAACCAGTTCTAACCAGAAACGTTCGTTAAACTCACAGACATAACCAGTATTTTGTGGGTTTCAACGAAACCCCGCATGCCATCCAATGAAATTCGTTGAATTACAGGTATTTGAACACAAACCCAGTGCAATTTGACATGCAAATTGCTGTTACTCTTCACATCGAATAGTAACAAACATGGTTGACATATGGTGTTGTCCTACTCTTCGACGTTCGTGTTTATAAAACATGTATCTACTGGCTCACGAATGGAGAATGGAATTTTAAATCAAAAGAAAAAGCTTAAAATTTGAGTAAACAATGAACGATGACTTGCTGTTGGCGCAAATACAAAAAATAAAATAACCATAAACAAAGTCTCGTACCTGGGCTTTATTTGACTTTCAACTGCGTTAGGTCATCTGAGTTGTATACATGTGCGTTGGTGGGTGGATACCCGTTTTGCCGTTTCCCGTTTCGCCGAAAATTAGACCTTCATTAATATTCGGCGAAATGAGAATTCCCGTTTTGCCGAATCTCGCTATGGGTAGGTAGATGGTTCTTGGGGGCTATGGGGGCACAAATCTTGCTACGGGGGCACAAATTTCGTAAGAATTTTAAGTAGTTTCAAATTTTCAATAGTAAATAATTTTTTTATTTTGTTTTTAAAATTTTTTTTTAATATCTGTGTAGCCATGATGCACCACCCCATGACATACTGTAGGTCGTCATGGCTACACCGAACGCAGGTTGACATTTTATGTAGGTACTTTTTCAAAAAAAAATGCTACATTCTTTCTTAAAAGAAAACAAATCGACAACTCTTTGAAGTTTATAGTAACTTTAACTGAACCGAATTCAAGACACGACAGGAACACAAACAAGCTTTCCCGAAAGGTTTCAGATACCACAATGTTCGGTAGTGAAATAAACCTAAGTTTTTTTTTATTTAACTGGTGTTTCTTTCTCTTAGTAAATAGCATAATAGGAGGTAGGGGGGGGGGGAAGATCATACTATTTAACGAGCCTGGAGGTGAAGCGAAACTATTATGCTAATTCCTAAGATTTTAGCTCCCTAAATGTCGCCTAAATGCTCATCTACCATTGGGAGAATTTTTGTCGGTTGTGGTCTCATTTTTTTCAGTAGTCAATCTTGGAGGCGTCTGTTCGGCTTACTCAAAAAAATTCGGCCAAAGCCCTACTCCTCAGCCATATTGATAGGACCGAAAGGAAATGGCCATAGTATCAATTTACCACTAATCGTCCAGATTTGGCTTTCCGTCCTGTTCATAATTGTATAGTAATTTGTGCCCTCCCCTCGAAACCTTTGCTTTTATATGTCTATCTTTTCTACTGCTTCCTTTACGTTTAAAAATAATTTTTTCGGCGAAACAGGAATTCCCCATTCGTCGAAAATAAATCCACAGATTAAAATTGGGTGAAACGGGATTCGGCGAAACGATCATACACCCGATCATACGGGGTTTGGATAACATCTCTGTAATGTGTGGTGCAGTGGCAACCCGGACCACTGCACTGTGACTGAGGTTGGCGCTAATGACCAAGTTGTCGACGCGCCATTAAGCCTCAATTCCCCCCCCCCCCAGACACCCGTTGGTGCACCCAAGACCTTCGTGCAGTTTGTATTGCCTACAATATTTCAAAGATCATTAGAACCGAGCAGCGCATGAGATGTTAGGTCAATTGTGTTTTCAGTAAAGCAGTGCATGTTTCTTGTGATATTCCAATACCCTTAATTTAATTCTTCAGTTTATCCACTACCCTATTTTCCCTTATTCACATCACTATCGTCTTACATTATAAACCAAAGTCTCATAGCAGAAATGAAGCAACCGCAACGACCCCCGGAAGGGGAAGAATGAAAACGTGCGAGTGTGTCAATTCTTTCGCTTGAAGTTGAAACTGGGACGTTGTTGCCCTGAAAAGAAGTTGAAATTGGCACATTGTTGCCTCGACTAACAATTTGCTCTATCCTTCTAACCAAACACCGTGGTAATCTCAAGGGCAAGCATTACATGACGTCATGCATACTTCTTTTTCACACAGTACGCATCGCTTAAGCCACAGCGAAAGACTGGGAGTGGGGGGGGGGGAGTGAGCTGTTACCATTAAGCATACGATTACGCATAAACTCAACCTATAAGAGAATTTCTGGGGGTGTTTGCTATTAGTTCAAATAACCATCCACATTCAACTACGTATATAGCAAAGAGGAGGAAGGGAAAGAAACCAAGAGGAGAGGGAGAGGACGGGATAAAAGGAGGAGGGGAGAGGGGAGGGAGAGAAATGACGGAAAGGGAGAGTGTTACACAAACAAAAATCGACTGTTGCAGTGAACGATCAGGCCGCACCGAGCAAATACTGGGAAACAACCACAGGTCAAACAAATGCTCGTATATACATTTAAGTTTTAAAACTTGCATTTTCAATTGTCAGGCCAAACTTCGGTGTCAATAATAGAATTAATCAATTTAGTAATAAAAATACTTGTTTTGTCCTTTGTATTTACGAAGTGTTCCATTAAGAAACAATCATGACCAGTTGACTTTTTAACATTAAAATTCTCTATAATAATAATTGTAGTAAATACCATATTTATTAGCTGCTTGGATGTGACATTGATCCATTTACTTTTTTTTTTTTACTTTGAGCATTATTTGCCCAATCAATTCATAATATTTTTCCAAATTTGTTTATTCTCCTCTCCATTTGTTTTGATAAAACTGTGATAATATGCTTGTTTAGTTTTTTTAATCCCTTTTGCAATTTCTTGATTGTACTTATTATATTCAGTTGTGAGTTCCGAAGTATATATATATATAATGTCGTTTTTCTCATTCTTGTCCACAAACAACTCTTAGTTATTTTCTTAGTTATTTTTTCCAAGAGCTCGTTATTCATCCACTCATTTTTTTTACTATTCTTATGCTATGCTTTTAGCCTTTTTAACATCTTGATTATTATAATGGGTTGCAACGATAACCCATCTAACTTCATTGTACAGTTCATTCGGATTTTTAATTTTTTCAGACAATCCCAGTTTACATTCTGGAGTTGTTTTTCGATATTCTTATTATTGAAGGCATAAATAATTTATATTGTATCATTTTCCATTTTGGTAATTTCCTCTTCCAAATTTTGAAAATAGTGCACCAGCAGTTTGCACGCTTTAGCTTTGTGACCTTTGACCTTTACTTTATAGAAAGTAATGTTTAATTTTGTAAAGCTTATGTCTAAACACGATTTGGTAATTTTATTATGTCTTACTTCTTACCGGTTCCTGTTGACTACACGCATACACGCTAAGAAATTTTTAAATTTGTTCGTGTCTTTCTTTTCCATAATATCTTGTTTCTTTATGAATATTTAGATTGAAATTACCTATGAAAATTTTGTTTGGCATGTTTTGTAATATTTAAGTGTGATCATTTTTTAATTCCCTAATGTATAGATTTCCAACTTGAAGGTTTCCTATATGTTGCAATACTATCATAATTACTCATGTGAAAATCAAACTTACCTTCAACTGCACCGTTACCTCATATTTTTAGTAGCCTTATTTTAAAAAATCAACATTCCACCACAGTTTTGTGTTTTCCAGCAAACGTCAAATTTTTTCATAACCTTCAACACCATTATTAATAATTTCATCGTCAAACAGGTTTGTTTCTGTCGTAGCAATAATATTCATTTCTGTTTTAGCCCTAGCTAAAGCTATATTAAAACGTTGTCCCAGCTCAAACGACAGCTACTGACCTTTACAGGTAAAAATAATAATAACATAATAACTTTTATTGTCACCATTCACATTTATTCTAGCAATTTAATAAAAATGTATGGTATTAAAAAATGTAATCCTCTGAATTTACTTTTCTTCTGAAATTGCTACGAATTTCTGTAATTTTGCATTATTAACTAATCGTGATTATTTTTAAGTTTCTCTCTGTATTATGTTTTTCATTCTCTCTTATAATAGTTTTGTATAATTATTGTACATTCGATTATATTGAAAACCGTCATGGATTTGTTTTTTGTAAATGTGTCTCTTTTTTTAGTTTCATTAACGTTTGAAAAAAAAATACTTTTGCTGCTTTATTCAAATTTGTTGTAGCCATTCCACCAATCCTACCGATGTTGTTGCATATATTTACATGCATGTCTAATTTATGATAAAAATAAAGCTTTATATACTTTTATTTAATTTTTATTGTTTATTATTAAGTCTCTGATTTTGTAAAGTGTCAGACTGTCGGTATCATTTTTCTTATTTTCACAATAAATCTTTCAGTACGGTTATAGAACCTCCATTTTTTGTGAAATAACAATCCCGAGCATTTTATTTCATTTACACTTTCAAGGTGTATGATGCTTAACGTTTACGTTTTCTGTTTTCATATGTGATGTCATTATTAGGAGGAAGTATGCTTTCAAAGCATTAATTATTAATATACAAATGAGTCTCGTTAAATATTCATTTATGAGATCAAAGTCCTGTTGGAGATGCATTTTCATTGTTCTAAGTTTATATTTATGGAAAACATTATCACGTCATGTGCATATAGTGTGATGTAAGAGTTCCATCTCAAGTCCTGTACGTCCAGTATGTCAAGAAAAGTATCAGACCCAAGTGGAGCCCTGCGGTACTTCAAAATCAACTTTTTTTCGCAATCATTTGTTTTATTATCAATTCAGACACAGCACTTTCTATTAGTTAAATAATTCATTAGAATGTTTTGCATTTTGCCACGAATACCACATTTATTTAGTTTGTTGTTGAAATTATTTTCTCCTATGGTATTGAATGCATTTTTAGGGTCGTTTCAGATAGCTCAAAGTATTTTCCTTTGTTGGGTGCTCATGTAACATTGTTGTTAATTTTATTTAACGCATCCAGTGTGCCTTTGCCTTTTTTTGATATCCAAATTGGTTCTTATTTAAAATCTTGTCAGGAATTTTTCCATTTTTTTCTGGCAAAAAAAAAATACCTTTCTAAGATCTTATTTATGACTGGCAGCAATGCACTTGAACGATAATTATTTATATCTTCTTTATTTCCATTTTTATATATTCTGATTTAATAATCTGTTTTTTTTTTAGATCATCGAACCAAATTGCCTTATTGATAATTGCAGTAATTAATTTTATTTTACTATGAATAAGATTGTTTTTATTTGTTTGTGTAAAATGTGCAAGAAACCGTCATTTATCCTACTGATTTCTTCATTTTTACGTTGCTTATAACTTTCCGTATATCATACAGGCTTGGTGTCAAAATTGTAGTAGTGTTATCCGCATTTTTATTTTTACTTTATTATGTTCAGGCAGATATTTTTTCGCTCTTTGTTGTTTTTTGAACTTTGCATTTACTCACTGAAGTTATTAGTGAATCTTTTAAAAGTATCCTCATCCTCAACATTGTTCCCTGGGAATAATGCTTTTAGATTTTCATTAATATTTCCAATTAGTCCGTTTTTTCCTTTAAAATTTTTTTCCCACACTTTTATACTATCTTTATTATTTTGCATAAAGAAGTGTTCGTAGTATGTAGTTGAACTTATTTTGTTTCTGATCTATTTTTTATTTTGATCATATTTGCCTTTCAAGTCTTAATACAACATAATTTAAGTTTTTGTTTTATTTATTTTTGTCTGTAGGTTGTTTTTAGCGTTAACCATCTCTAGTAATTTAATGTTTATCCATTCCTTTTTCATTGTTTTTTTTTGCCCTTTTTTTTAACTGTGTACACTATTTTCAGCATAGATCTTAGTTATTACTTCAATAATTTTCGTATATATTTCGTTTGCATTCTCCAAGCAAACATTTCCAGCATTTACAGTTTACATTTTCTCATTGTGGTACGATTCCTTTTTTTTTTTAGTTTTTTTTTCCGTGCTCGTGTTTTTTTTTATTGTGTGGTGCAATGTTTGGATCACTTGGATTGTATGACTCAATGATAGTGTGATAATGATCTATGATTCTCTGTTTAGACCACGTATCCGACATTTACAGGTGTTTTTAATTTTGTAAAAATTATATTTAAGCATGATCTGATAAGTTTATTTAGTCTATATTCTTCTCTTTTAGGTGTAGTGATATTTTATATTCAAGAAATACCACTAGGCATCAAATGAAACTATATTTAATTTTCGGTAAAATTTAATTTGTTTCGCTTGGTCACCTAAGAGCCAAAATACAATGAATATATATGAGTGTTAAAAAATCAACCCAACCTACGTCACACGAATACATTTTAGAGTCTACCAAGCGAATATTAGGTAATTGTGGTATTAGGGTTGTTTCCAGACCACAACAGACCATTGCCACCTGTCTCCGCCCCCCCCCCCATCCACTTTGAATAAACAAACAGGTGTACCAACCAGTAGGACGTGCACATACTACAATATGGCTGCTTCAATTTATAACCCAAACCTTGACACTTGCAAGAAAGTAGTATACTGCATAAAATTCAAAGACTGCACACACATTTATGTAGGACGATGTCGTAGATAGCTGGGTTTAAGGAAACAGGACCATGCCGTGCAATAGCCAAACCAAATCAACCTCATCATGCAGTGTCGAAGCATTCTGATGACACCAACCACATAATTGGCATAGCTAGAACCCAGGTCATTTACAGGGAACCGATTGACAAGATCAGAAACCAATTTAGAAGCCTACACAATTACTGTAAATAAGGATCAAGCATTAAATACAATAAAGAATTTTGCCCATATGCATAGATGGCAAGAAGGTTTTAAAACTTTTCCAATGAACATCAAGTAATGATCAGTGGTGGTTTGGCCGCGTCCATTGTGGAAACTCATGAACACCTAGTTGGTGCGAGCTTGCCATTCATATTGTGTTTTTAATATGTATTTATAAGTGTCATTCTTTTAGGGTGGTTGGGTTGATTTTTAACACTCATATTCATTCTGTGTGTTTGTATTTTGTATCTTAGGTGACCAAGAGACACAAAGTAAGTTTTCCCGAAAATTGTTGTGTTTTAAATATGTATTGTATATACACTATAGTGTACATGTAGGATGGTTGGGTTGATTTCTAACACTCATATTCATTCTATGTGTTTGTATTTTCTATCTTAGGGTGACCAACGGAATCAAATTTGGTTTTCCTGAAAAGTTAATTAGCTCTTCATTTGATGTCTAGTGGTATTTTGCCAACTAGGAGGCAACTTTCTTCTATATTCTCACTCACACCTACTACAAAATAATTGGAATTGATATTTTGTATAAATCCAAAAGAAGCAAACAAATTTTCGAATTTTTCAATATCATATTTTTAATTTGTGGCTCTTGCTTCTCTCCATAAGTTGAAACTGAAGTCTCTGAATAAAATATTATTTATATTAATGTTATTTGCGTCTTTCATTAAAAGAATTGTCATACATTTTTATCGCCTTGATGACGGCATTCTATACATTGCAAATAAATTGTAAATTTTGTCTCTATAAGTAAATTTTATGTCTAAGCCATTATTATCATGCGATATGTTTTCACTTGTGATATGGAATGTATTCTTTTTTATGAATACCACTACTCCACTCACTAGCTGGTCTTGCCTACATGAACTCTGTTGTTCGTATTCATGCAGCGTTTCCCAACCGGTGAGGCGCGCCTCCCTTGGGTGGGGGGGGGGGCACGTGGAGCAACTGCAAGGGAGGCGCGAGCCGCTGCCAAATCAGTATTGAACTTTTTTTTTTAACAATTTGCATCGCAAAGTTCTCGCCACTGACAGACCTATACCTTCTATCAACCATTTTTTTTTAAATTACATTATTGTAAAGATTTTCAAGACTTACTAGCATCATTCATTTTATTAAAAAAAAGTTAAACAGCAATACAGCGTCGCAGTGTTGTTCAGGAACGTGGGGATGCTCGGGGAGGCCCCCACTACAGGAGAACTTTAAAAAAGAAAAAAAAAAACAGGTTTTAGGGAAAACCTTCAAATTCCCACCAATATCTTAAAAAAACGTTAGCTGCGCAAACAACATGAGGCCTTTGTTAAAACAAAAAAAAACCTTATTTTTGAAAAATTTGAAATGCTTTCATTGAAACTTCCATACCTAAGTTGCAGGAAATGTTTTAAATTCAAGCATGTTTCTTAAAGCTGCCCTAGCTGGGCACTGCCAAAGAAGCTCACGGGACTACTCCCGGGCCTAACAAGGGTGCCTCCCCTCCCCACCGCAACTGTAGAACATTCCTGGGGAGGCTCGACCCCTCCCAATAGACTCTGTAGCGATGTGGGTGGGGAGTTGGGGAACGCCATTGCATGCTAGTCCCAATGGGCAGGAACACTCCAGAAAAGTTTGGGAACTGCTAATTTAGTGTATAATTTTCTAATTCCTGATTTTTAATGATTCCTAATGATTCCTAATTCCTAATATTTAATGATTTTAATGTAAGGTCCGGATAATCCCAGTTGATTCCACTATTTTCAATGATAAAAATTTGATAATCTAATGCAAACAGGGCCATGTTTTTGTAGTTATAGTGGATTTAACTGAACCCACAAAGCTGCAAGCAGATAAAGTAATTAATAGCCTACTGTCATAAACTTCTTTTATTGATTTGGACTGCCAAAAAACCTAGCCGATAATCTTCTTCAGCAATTTGAACGAATACGACGATCGCCTTGATAGGGCAGTGACAATCTTTCTTTGCAGCTTGTTTGGCAGATCTGTGTACTAAACCGCCAGGAAGCTGTTTCTTTTGGTCGTCCAGTGCTATAGTAACGTATACGTGTGACGTAGACATTTAGCAAACTGCTGTACGTGCTGCACTGATACGAAGAAAAGAATCATATGGTTATTACTTTACTTGATTGCAGCCTTGTGGCTTCAGTTCGGCAACCATAACTACAAAAACACACCCTTGTTTGCAGCAGGTGAACGGCCATCTTGTTTTTGCAGCCACGCTAGTGCGTAATGAACTGCATGGGTGCATCTATAGCACTGCACCATATTTGACAACAAGGCAGACAGTAGGGATGGGCGGTAATGATATTTCGACTGCACGATTATTGTAGTACCTTGATAATTATGTGATATTTCGATATTTGAAATATTTCTCAATATGTAAGCCAGGCTGTTTTAAGTTGATCAGTTGGTCATAATAGCACAACCACTACAGTAGGCCTATTAACTACACACATTTAGGCTTAGATACCTAATTGTACGTAGTTAAAAACCGAGTTGGTGAGGTGTTAGTACAAAATTATGACCAAAGTTATTCTTATTTACTCAAAGTAATTACTTAATTAAGCACTTTCAAATATTTTAAGTATTTGAAATACCGTATTGTCTCTGATATAAGCCGCGCTTGCAGACAAGTCATACCCAGAAAAATGACTTTTCCTAAAAATAAGTGCAAGCAAGCCAAACATTTTCTGCGCAATTCACGACCTGTTATAAGAGGTGAAAATGTTGTTATTAATCAATCAACAGACAAGCACTTTATGTTGCAACACTAGTCCAGTTGAAATTAGCAGTGAGCAGCAATTTTTCTTATCCATTTGGAGGCCATGTTTGTTAAAAAAAAAACTTCTAAATGGTTGCAGCTAGACTTGTGGTTTGCAGTATTAGAAAGCTGGCAAAAAAAACTGTTAGAATTGTGTATTTGAACGGCAAAATTGGTCAATATTTAGCGAAATTATCGACAATGTTGTGTTCTGACGAAATGAGCTAGTATAGCTGCGATACTCGACAAACACGAAAAGCATTGCGATAACATACCGTGTGTGTTGTGTTTCGCGATAATATCGAAATATCTCAATATCACCCATCCCTAGCAAAGTCCTAAGTATTTAAAGAAGTGCAACATGCCAATTTCATCACAATTTCTGCAAGGTATTTAAACCAAATGTACACACTCAAATTGACCAGTCACACTATGTTGGTCTACTCTCTGACATTGCACACCTCCGTGTTACAGCACACCCAACACACGAGTTGTGTACACACAGTTTGTGCAGTGACAGAACACATTCTCCTATACAAACCATGTGTACTGCTGCTACACACACTGTGTACTCTTATATACACATCTCGGTGTTTTGGCCGTGCTTATACATAGAGATGAGTTGTGTCAGAACACAGGGTCTTTCAGAGAGTAGACTGTTTCGTCCACAGCTTTACAGATTCGAACCTCCACGGTTCACTGGTCGCCACGGAAACCCACTATGGAAGGAAACTAGTCGGTAATCCCACTATATTTACTGAAATGTACCGCTCACCTTTGTTTCAAAAAGTGTTCGTCGCCGTCGAAGTCAAAACTTCCAGCTTGAACACTGCAGCTTCACAGTCCAGTTAGTTCCCCTCAATTCATCTAAGTGTTGCGCTGCCTTCTTACGATGTTGCTCAATATTGTAATGAGAATACCATGAGTGTTGTAACCTAGACGTCACTATTACAACTTGACAGCCTGGTTATTTTCCACTCAGTCATGTAAGTTGTCTGTGATCAATATGAAAGCTACCTTGACAACACTGCCTTAAGAAAATGTAGTTATCTTCCTGGAAACCTTGCACAATGTCGGAGTTTAAGAAAAGATGTATTCTTGTTTAATGTTAGACAAGTTATCACAGTACAGCCATAAATGGCAATCAACAAGGCAGAGCAAGGCAGTGAAGTATAAAAAGGCTGTACTGTCTGTCTCTTATAATTTACCACATGAACTCTTATGATTATGATGTAAACAGTCACCCAAAACTGTTTTTCAACTAACCATTTTTTCAGTAGTAAAGCCACAAGAGTTGATTTTTGATAATTTTTTATCACAAGTTGCATTCCGACTGAAAAACACATTGAGCACTTATGCGAGGTGTTTTTGTCAGTGTGGGATTGCAACAAGTGATGGAGAAAAATTACCGATACTTAAACTGGAATCGAGTGGCATTCGATATGAGAATATCATGTCTCCTTGTAACGCTAGGTGGTTCACATGGTAACTCATTGTTATATTTATTACTTTTTAGATGCCACATTTGCAATAAGTAAATGGAAACATAACAATCGGGGTACACAAATTTTAACAATATCTTACTAAAAGTTATAGAATTGCCAAACATAAAGTGTAACGGGGTAAAACTGATGAATAGTAATGCGTACAATTTTTTTAACAACAAACTGAAATAATGTATACAAAAATGTTTATCAATAGTACAAAAAAAATATTTACCAGAATGCTTTCTCCACCACCACCTCCATAGACCGAGCACTTTGGTTTCCCCATTGATCCAGAGTTACTTAACAAAACATTACATGGTGAAGCAGACGATCACAGTTTTCAACGGTTGGTGGTTTTAATGGTTATTATCCGGATTGTGTGAAAACCTTTGATAAGATCCCGCCTGATTTATTGATCATAAGCTGGATATATTTGGCATTGTAAGCTCCGCTAATCAGTATATTCCAAACTGATTGTATAATGGTGTGGGGTCATTGTGTCACCATCAAGGGATCCACATCTAAGCCATTACCAGTTACCAGTTGAGTTATGCAAGGCTCTGTACTAGGCCATTGATTTTCTCCTTTTATTTTAATGATTTTGTTTCAAACTGCGGAAATCCGTTGGTGAAATATGCTGACGAATCTGAAATCGCTACTGTAATTTTACAGGCCGTAAATTACAAAACTTAACACGATATTGATCAATTCTACCTTTGGTCACGTACCTGGCATTTACCCATTTTCATCAATGGGAATTTACCCATTCACTGCAGATTTAAATTTTAAAACGAATAAAGTTAAAGATATAGTTATAAATCGTATTATGAGTAAGCGTTGTAGCACTCGACATCCAAAAAAAGGTTGTTTATTTTTAACGAAATTATAATTTCTTAGATTTAATTTCATATCATATGATTCGTAAATTTACCAAGATTTATCATTAATGTATTTTTAACTATTTAGACCATGCTGAATTAATATAACGTAATATTTACTTTAGCTTCCAACTACCACCACAAGATGTTGACGAAGCTCGAACCAGACTATGAACTGCTGGAAGTCATTCCGGCGGAGTAACCTTGAAAATTCAGGGCCATGTCATAATAGTTCGACTTTCGTTTCCAGCATGGACTTGGTTTTATCATGAGTGTATAGGTATGGTGTAGATCCCATCTATACACTCATGGTGTTAGTTATAAACTTAACAAACTGTTTGGTGTTGCGCTGTAAAGGCTAGATAAAGCTACGAATAAAGCATATAACATCAAGATGGAGGTCTACAGCGAAGTTTATCGGATAATCGTACACGTGGTAAATTAGCAATATAAACGAAATCTAATTGGTTGACGAATGCCATTTTCAGAATGTTCATTCATCCTTTCAGCACCATCATTTGGAGTATTTCACTTACTAAGGAAATTTATGCTTATTTCAAGGCCATAGCAATTATATAGATTATTAATATACAAAATAAATACAGATGCAGACCTATATTTCCACCGCCTTTTGGACTTAACCCATTATACCACGACCCTTAAAATGAGAAGCTATTCAAGGGTAATTAGTTCAGTTCTTTTCACATCCAGTCTGAAAAAACGTGCAAAACTCATTGGTTAGAAGTTTGCAGTTGTATTTATTTAACCTTGCAGTAACATTACTTGTCGCAGTTCGTAAGATACCTTGAACGCTCAATTCACAGAATTATTGTGGGGGAATTTCCATGCATGGATTTTAATTCACGGTGGTGACAGGTATACCTCCACATACAAGATTCACCTACTGAAGTACCATGTCACAAAACCAGCAGTGAGGGGGCAATGGGCAAAGGGGGCCCCAGTCACGCGCATTCATTCCTTCCCTGAAGCAAGCAACGTATTACTCAAACACAAAATATGTCCTTAAGTAAATGAAAAAAATTCAATGAAATGAAGAAAATTTCATAATTAATAATTTGGAATTATAAATTTATATTACAAAATAAGTATTCTCTTTCTGTATAATGTGCCATCAAGCGCTCTCTCTCTTAATGCTAGTAATTTTATTGACGCGCTGTAATAAATTAAGGAAAATTGGAATTGGAAATGAGCCTTGTTAGTGTATGATTTGTCTTCCCTCTCCATTGTCTATGGCCGAGTGAATTTCGGTCGAATGGAGCCCTGGTCACGGTTGTGACCTTAATAACGGGTTCAGTGCGTTATCTTTATGCCAGTGGAAGATTGTGGCCATAGCGATTAAGGCGCTATGCAAGTGATCTGGAGGCGAACTGGGTAGCCGGTTCGAATCCGGGTCATGCCACGCCGACGAAACGTAAGTGCATAAAGGTGGCTTACTAAACTATGTTATTTCTAGTGTATGATTTTCGCTGTTGGCTTATTTCCAATTTTCCTTAATGTTATTTCCAACGATTTATGTTTATTTATTGCGCTGTAATAAAGACACAGTTAACAAGAAAACATATCTGACTATAAGAAAGGTGCGTAATAACAATATATAAAAGTGAGAAAAAAGGAGGGGACACGTACATTCTTCTAAAGGGACCCAAATATGTGTAGCTCCGCCACTGATAAGTGTGGGTTGAAACTAATAAAAAAAACAATACATAGCCCCTGTCATAAATTGTGAGAAAGTAAGGAAATACAGAAATAGGGATGTAGTCTCAACTGGCAAAGCACCCTTCTACCCACAAACAATACTAAGACACCACTATAGTTTTGATTCAAGGAAGAATTTATTCTTCTACTACGAGCCATACAACATGACAGATTGTGCAAATTTCAAAGGTTGAACTAAACTAAAAAGCACTACAAGTGTTGTGGAGTGTAGAATGTTGTAGAATGTTTCGGTGAATATTGTTGCAGAATAGAAGCCAGCAATATATGAAAATATACTATATAAATATGTGAAAACTCACCGTTTCGGCTCACTTTAAAGCCCTTATCAAGACTAAAGTCAAGTAATTAAAAATGATTAGAAGTGATGAGCAGGTCCACCTTAACTCGTGAATTTCTAGTGTTATTTGTAATGAAACACGGGAAAGCCAAAGGGTCACAAGAAATAACAAAATACAGATGTAATCCTATTTACGTTGCCTATGTTAGACTGCCTGAGCGGGGAATCGAACCCAGGACCTTTGAAACCAAAGGCCAAGGTCCT
>JAHWFP010145412.1:0-11131 GCA_023313725.1 Lithobius niger
AGGAAGTAAAGTTTAATATTAGGTACAGGTACAAAATATTGGAAGGGGGGGGGTCAATTTCGTACCCAGTTAAATTGACCAAGCTGTCGACGTGCCATTAAGCCTCATTCCCCCACCCCGGTTAAGTTATAAAGCCATTTATTTTGGGGAAAAGATAACTTCTCGATAGTGTAGTTGGCCGGATCTATACCAACCAAAGGAGGGGTATATTTAAAAGGAGGGGAGGGGCTTGAGATGCGTTTATGGGTGGTTTATTCTGCTTAAACCAGTTCCTTTGTTGGTTACTGAAAATATCAATTTTGCGACTGAGGAAGGTATTGAATTTACGTTTGATTCTACTGAAAATATTCTCAGATGGCTGCAGCACAATAATGAAAAAACAAGAAAATAAAAAAGAGGGACAAGGTAGGTGTTGTTTGAGAGTAATAAGTAACACGGGTTTGGTTTTCTGAAGGTAAGTTAATTCAATATAAAGCACAGAACAGAGGGCTTGAATTTATAGCATATTAGCAGACTCGGCTTGTAAGCAGCTCTGGAATTTCTTATTTTAAATGGGGGTTGGGAGAACGAATGTACTGTGAGACCGTGAAATCTGCAAATTTAAGGAAACCAATTTGCTGTTGTAATGCAGCAATCTTAAGCGAAGTTTGGACAAGTTTTCGAACCCCAGCATAAATGCATACCCAAATTCCTATTTTAAAATCCCATACACAGGATGAGTTGGGACCTCATCTTGGTGCAGGGAAGGCTCAGAATTAGAGCAAAAAACAGAAAGATAAAATGCACTTTAGTAATTAAAAATTTACATAGAATAGCAATCAAGTGCAGGTAAAATACGAAAATACGACCGGAATAATGAGTATTGATTTCGGGAGGGTAAGGGAGGGGGGGGGGTTAGCTGAAGTTGGCTGTGAAGGGCGCGACTACTTTTACTTACAAGGCGCAGAAGTCTTGGTTCCCACAAATCAAACTTTAAATTAATGGACAAGAAAACTCATGAGTTTAACACTTTCAAAAAACAAGGCATAAACCTGATATTTTGCAAACCTAAATTGTATTTCAAATTTCAAACACCAAAACACGAGAAAACTTAGAAACACTTTGTATTCATTTAACCAAACCACTTGTTCATAATCACTTGATACGTACAGCCAATCACCTACAGGACTACATTAAGGTAAGCAATGACACGGCCATCAGCACATTTCCACCAATCAAACAGCAGAGACCCACTATTTAAGCATATGCCGATCCACTTATCTTATAATTTAACCTGCGGACTTAGGTACTTAGGAGCTGTCTGTTGGCACCTTTCGAATTGTGCCGAATTTTTTTTTTTTATTTTAGTTTGATTTTTAATTTTAGTATGGGCCCATATTATTATGGGAGGTGGTGTTGGCCCGTTTGCGCATTGGTCACACTCGACTTACTCACTGTTTCCTTTTGCGGGGGGTTGACCCTCCTGAATGTTATTGGTGTTGGCGGCCACTTACGGTCCGCCACTTACTTCTTGATTGTCGCCACCTTGATGGTGTTCGTCGTCGTTTCCATCTTCCGTATGACATTGCGCGTCAGTTGGGCGATAAGTCTGTCCTCCTGTCCGGTGTTTTTCAATTTTTGCAGGAGGTACAGATGTATGTCAAGATTTAGATTAGGGGTAATGTGTGGTGCAGTGGCAACCCGGACCACTGCACTGTGACTATCTCTGTAATGTGTGGTGCAGTGGCAACCCGGACCACTGCACTGTGACTGGGGTTGGCGCTAATGACCAAGTTGTCGACGCGCCATTAAGCCTCAATGCCCCTCCCCCATATTATATCATTAAGACTTGACTTACAACCATGTCCCATGTGCTCTGCTGTTGTTTTTTATATTTTTTTTATTTTTAAGTTTTTTGACATGTTTTAACCCTTCACTAGAAAACGGTTCCGAACTAGGAACCGAAACGTCGTGATTTCGTCTTTGACCTGCAGTTGATGGCTACTCTGTTCATATGTTTATTTACTAAAGGGATTTTTAGCTTTCTGCTGTTTTTTTCATTATTTTAGGTTAGACAATTGAACAATTAAGCGTGTAACAATTGAGAAAGTTAGAATCTACTGATGGGTGACGATCACATTATCATCATTATCATTAAATTTCATTATCACATAATTAAATTATTAATTGTCTGAAACAATGGCCACAAAACGATTTAAAATCAAAATAGGTTATTTAAATAAATTGTGGGGCTCATTAAATCGTAACAAATACTATACAATTGACTCTCGAAGTCCATGTTTTCATAATTAGCGATTTGAATTTATATTTCAGCTTAATGGAATTTGCAATAATCTAGTACAAATTCTAACTTGTAGAAGCTGATCGTCGTAACATTTTCTCAAGCACTTGTTATCTCCCCAGTAAGAAATTTCCTCTTGCTTCGGAATAAAACTCGTGATTTCTTTTACAATCAACTTTTGCTCTTTATTATTGCTAATAACATAGTAGAATTACAGTAATATTTTATCATGTATTCTCAGAAAAGAAAATTGTATCTTCTCACTAGCAGCAACAAACAAATTATTTTATCAACTGATTTGCCTTACTGGTTGCATTGCATTAGCTCTACTTCTTTGTTTATTGGTGTTTCTGAAAGTGTGTGTTTAATTCAATAATAAACCATATTGATTTTTTATTGTAGAGACGTCAATAAAACTTCAAGAGACAAGGACATTTTTTCAAATCAAACTGACTCAAGGTTCTTTTAAGAGAACGTTCGAAAACTATTTTGAGCCATTTACGTTTTATCTTGAAACAGTGGTAAGAAGTTTTTTTTTAATATTAAGAAAGATTTACACCTCAAATAGGAATATTAAGTACTATTAATTACGGAACAGTATCTCTAATTTTTGCTGCATTGCTGTTGAATTACAACCACGTAAAATTGAAACGCTTCAGATGCGACGAAGAAGGCAGATGACGCACTTTTTTTTCAAGTTTGTTATTTAGTATGACAAGAAATTGTACATCTACCTTTTAAAATAAAACGATTAAAAGCCAAAACGGGATAAAATGGTATCTTACATTTCAAAGTGCAATGTAGATATTCAATATTTGCAGGATAAAAAAGTTTAAAATTATATAACATATGCAATATCACAGGGATATTAAACTATAAGTGACGATGCCATGGAAGTATGAAAAGAAATAACGATGGGAAATCTAAATGTGCAAGGGAGAATGCATGAGACACATGGACAAGGTCAGCGTTTCAGTCATGGATTATGGCAGTTTTAAACCTTTTTTTAAATTATTAATTTATTTCTCTTACTTATTCCCTATTTTGTAGGCCATTACAAATGTTGGATTTACATTGGGAACCTAACGTGCTAGACAGAGGGTAGGAGTGGAAGCAAATGATCGGTTGGGGGTTGAGAATTGAACTTACAGTTTTAGTGTAGATTACTTCAGGAACTTTGTCTATACAGTGATCAAAAAGGAGAAAATTGACAGAAAAAATAACACCCATGATTGATGCTGGGATTGAATGGGCATCTGTAAGTCAAAATATCTCTTTGTTAAGTGAATGAGGAATGTCTCAAGCAGTTGACGTGGTGGTAGTTTAAAGGACGACATGAAAAATGTCAATCCGATAGACTGTTGAAAGCAGGTGTGCTGCTCAACTGGGTTCAGAGCAATGGTGATTTTTGTTATACGACGACTTAGGAAACAATCCACAGAAATTAATGCCCACCGGATAATATGTATACTAGAACAAACTGCACTGGTAAGTATACAAAGTTATGAGTTTTGCTACAGTAAAATTGCTTCTGAAGAAATATATGCACACTCAAAAAAACAAACCGAGTTGCCAAAACGTAAAAAAATTTTGTAGATTGGTAAATAAATTTTGTTCCACAAAACCACATTTTTATTCCTGCAACAATGTTGACATGAATGTTTTTTTACTAACCATCTTCTAGTGTGTAGTTTGAGAATACTCAAGGAGACATTGTTGGCAAATAGTTGGGTTCGTGGTAAATCGTATCGTTTTTGGGTACGAGGATATTGTTGGGGGCTTTTTGACGGTGGATCTTTTTGAGGGTGAAACGAAGGCTCCTCTCATGGTTGCCTTGGCCCTCAGAATAAATTGGTAATACAAGTTATCCTGTGTATGCTGTCCTTCATCATTCATCCATGGATTGCCTCGGCACGATAATCATTCCTTCATTTGGTAGCCGAACGGGATGTTTGTGAAAGCCGACTAAGACTAGAAGATACGCCCTACTCGAAGTATTGGACCCAACATGGCAGCGAAGATCCGGATATGACCTTCGACCTACCCATCAAGGCTCTCCGTGCCTAACTCCCGAGTTACGTAGCTATCAAAGTCTGACTGGATAATATTTCCATTGCCATATTTATCTCTATTCTATCGGGACCACCATTATACGAACCAGTGCCTTTTACACCCGGATATCGTTTTCCACGATTTTTTTTCTACGATTTTCTTGTACCAAATTACCAATTGCACATAATGGCTACACCGAACCTTTATTACAAAGGCAGTAAAGTCTTTAATGGGACGGATTTTTTGTTATGGAAAACGTAGGTGTATAATCACCTCGCTCAAGAGGGACATCAAGAAGCTTTGACGACAGTTCAACCACTGTACGTCTCGCATTGAGGACCGGCAATACATTTGCATTGAGTTTTTTAGCCAAATGCTTGAATGATCAGCAGTTACTGAATTGTCTAGATGCTACTGAAGCAAAAAACATTTGGGCTAGCTTCAACGCAAGTTTTAACGTGCAACAGCGAGAAATACTACTTATAATAATACATAACCTCGATCTGCAACATAACGAATCCATGACTGACTTTATAAACCATGCCAAAACCCTTCAACACCTCTGTAAGAGTGCACGCCGTCAAATCGAGGAAGCAGATGTAATTTACTACACTTTACGTGGCATTAAACAGGAAGATGGCAATCTGTTGTGGAAAGCCTTCGAGGAGAGACAGCGCTCACGTTGGATCGTGTTGAACAGCGGTAGACCGATGCTTATCATCGCCTAACATCACAACCTACAACGTCACAGTTTCTGAATCCTGAACATCTTCTGAGTGTACCCCGTTAAATAAACATTCACTCAGCAATGTAGATAAACCCCCTTTCCAACGTACGACCATTCATGGCCCACACCAAAATGTACGACGACGCCAAGGGCAAGAAAGGCCACACAACACCCAATCTAACCTAACATCTGCTACTCCTGTCCAACGCACCCAATGTGCGTAGTGTCACAGATTTAATCACGACGAAGCTTCCTGCATGATTAAGCAACAAAATTTAACCAATAAGCAAACCGCACAATGAAAAGCGGCTGCTGTACCGCCACAACGAAAATTACTCCGTCCGAAGGCACGCCAGATTATGTCAGAAGTGCCAGACCTCTGAGCCAGACCTCTCTACAGAGGACGACTTGTTTACTGATTGTATCGATGATTTTGCCCAACCTCAAGATGGAGGACACTAACCAATGGTATAAATGTCCAGTATCCGAAAAGAGATGGCTCGTACTCTGAGTGTTCCACAGAGCGATTTCTGGGTGCCAAGGACTATTTTGCTCTCGATAGTGGCGCAACTAGCCACGTCATCTGCCGTGACGATTGGCTTACAGATTGTCAACAAATCTCAACGAGAATCTTCCTCACTTCCAAGGGAGCCAGCATCATCGCAACTAAATCCGGTACTGTCTGCATAGATACCTCCCATATGATCCTCCGTCTTGAGAATGTCCTGTTTTCTCCAGATGCTGCAGCAAATCTCATTTCAACACCCAGATTGGACCCTGCTGAAAATGAACTGCAGAAACTGGAGAAATTGAATGAAACTGCAGTTTAACTGCAGTTTAACTTAATCTTAGCAGTACACCCATAGTAACAAATTTCTATTCTAAACATGCATCCATACCTTCTCTGATATACTCTTACAACAATGTATGTTCTCATCCGGCTTTATATACCTAGCCAATCACTAAGCGTTAAAGTGTAAGGTTTCAAAGTTTTGTATTTTGTGATATCCGCTAAAGTTATGCTAATGTTGGTTTGATTTTAAACAGTCGATTGGCACCTATTGTTCTACACTATACCAACCATTCCTTGAACCATAAAAATTTGTTCATAATTTAAGAAGTGACACAACGTCACTTTCACTATTGGTAAACTGCAGTTATTTTGCAGTTTCTGAGTTAGCCTGCTGAAAACTACAGTTATTTTGCAGTTTTGGTATTATTTTGTTGAACTTTACATTACCTGCAGTATAACTGCCATTATTTTCCATGTTTTTTTTCAGTTGCTGTTAATGTGCACGTTTCACCCATTTCTTCATTATCGGTAAAATCTAATTTTTTTCGATAATTTTGCCAAAAATTGACTTTCAAATACACCATTTTACCGTTTTTTCGGCAGCTTTCGAATGGAGTTAATTTTAGCTAGTTGGCTACCAGTCATTTAGCAAAACCAAAAATGTTCCAAACGGCAGCAGCTATATATTTTTTTCTGTAGGCGCAACTAATCATTTTTATGCCATCCCCCCCCCCCCCCAAAAAAAAAAAACCCTACTTTCACAAATCCCAAGCGATGCACTTTCCGTCATTTCCCTCCTTCCACCCCAAAAAAACCTATACCGGCCAAACTGTATAAACAAAAACGCACAATCTCTTCCCTACAATCATTTGCTGGAGAGAAAGGAAAGTGACACGGTGATCAATTCCAAAATAGACAAAAAAAGCAAGAAAATTATAAACAATTAACGAAACTGAAAATATTTCTTAAGCAATGTCCTGGAATTCGTAAATTAAGTTGAACTAAAGTTTGCTTGCCTTCCAATTTTTAGAAGAAAAAAAAAGAAAGTAACTATTCGGTATCGGATTCTCAGTATTCGACTAATATATTAGTATCAGATCGAATTGGCAAAAAGTGGGTGTAGCGTGGGAAAACAGATATTTGGAACAAAATAACTGAAAAACTACAATTATTTTATTGAGAGCATAATTTAAAGGTGGTGATGCGGTTGTCATCATATTACCATAACATCAACTAGTACATAACTTGGTAGGTGGTGGTCCTATGGCCAACATGGACATTTTTTAAAGTAGAGACGATTTTCCTGGATTTTTTTTAAAGGAGCCACAGTGTATAATGTTAGTCAATATTGTTACAAATAGATTTTGTGGAATAATTTGTTCAGAGAACTCGGTAGCTAACAATTAAAATTAAAGTAAATCTTTTCCATTCCCTATTTAATTGATTACTAATAGGGCCCATTTGGCTTCCTGTTCTATTTATTATTGAACATTTTGTCATCGCTAAATGCAGATCACACTACATGACTATTAGGACAAAAATAATCAGTGCAATTAAGAAAATACGTATGAAAAAACTACATGGGCCTGCGGAATGGACAGGCTTAAAATGCGCGGGGTGAGGGATGGGGGAGCCGGGTTGGCACACCGAGTTTCATGATGCCCACACTGCTGGTTTTCGAGCCTCAGTTTTCTGTCATTTTTGTGTTATCGTAATTGTGCTTAACCTTCCCAGCAGTGTAATTATAGTTATTTTGCAGTTTTTAAGTAAGCTTGTTGAATTTCACACAAACTGCAGTTGCCGTCGAATCTGCAGTTAAACTGCAGTTTCATTCCATTTCACATAAACGGCAGTTTAACTGCAGTTTTTCTTAAAAGTTTTTTTGCAGTTGTCGTCGAAACTGCAGTTAAACTGCAGTTTCATTCAATTTCTGCAGTTTTTCTTCAGTTCATTTTCAGCAGGGAGAGGTTAGGTCTACCCCTAAGCAATGTACACTACCTGCATCGTTATTTACGTCACTTTCAGCAGCAAGACATACTGTACCCCTGAAGTCTAACCATGAAGATCTCATTAACGACCTACCAGTATGGGGGGGGGATTGAGGCTTAATGGCGCGTCGACAACTTGGTCATTAGCGCCAACCTCAGTCACAGTGCAGTGGTCCGGGTTGCCACTGCACCACACATTACAGAGATGTTATTCAAACCCCTAATCTAAATCTTGTCATACATCTGTACCTCCTGCAAAAATTGAAATACACCGGACAGGAAGACAGACTTATCGCCCAACTGACGCGCAATGTCATGCGGAAAATGGAACCGACGACGAACACCATCAAGATGGCGACAATCAACAAGTAAGTGCCGGACCGTAAGTGGCCGTCGACACCAAGAACATTCAGGAGGGTCAACCCCCCGCAAAAGGAAACAGTGAGTAAGTCGGGTGTGACCAATGCGCAAACGGGCCAACACAACCTCCTCACGGCGACTGCGGCGACACGCCGAGTGCCACTCCTCGACAGTGCCTTTAATGGCCCGTAACTTATTACCATCCTGTCTGTCCCACAAGGTTTGCCAAAAAGCGTGCAACCTCAGACGCAGAGTTGGAAAGGCATCTGAGGGAACAAGGCTAAGATCCCTACCGAGAGGGCCAGAAAGGGCCCCTTTCGCAGCAGAATCAGCTTGTTCATTCCCTGCAATCCCAACATGGCCCGGGATCCAGCAGAAAAGCACGGTTTTCCGCTGGCCAGGCAAGCGGGAAAGCAAAGCTTGGACACGTTGTGTCAAGGGGTTCCGAGGATTGTAATTCGCCAAGGACTCCAGGGCACTCATGGAATCACTAAAGACAATGAAATGCGTGCCCTGAAGGTCAAGGATCCATTCCACCGCCAAACCAAGAGCCAAAAGCTCTGCAGAGAACACAGAATAGCCTGATGGAAGGCGATGGGCAACCGTTACACCCTTACACACACAAGCACACGCCACGCCAACGACGGACTTCGACCCATCAGTAAACAGGTGCAGATAACCGGCGTACTGAGAACTCAGCTGCCGGAACTCCTGTAAGTGCCTTGCTGGTAGGGTGGAACCCTTCGGGAGGGACGCCAGAGAAAAAATGAAACTGCCACCTGGGACAAGCCAAGGGGCAACTGGCATTCCCCCAAGCCTCAAGACGCAGGGCATTTCAAAGGCTATCTCCTGACAGGACTGCTGGAGCCTATCGCGGAAATCACCCTTACCCACCCTGCGTCTACCGACTCGCAAGTCTGGCCCAAAAACCATGGACCAAGCAGGACTGGATTGCACAGCACGCAAACGCACAGCATACTGAATGGCAAGTTGTCGCCGACGAATGGCCAAAGGTGGCTCCGAGGCCTCAGCATAGAGGCTGACCACTGGAGAAGTTCGAAAAGCCCCAGTCGCCACACGCAGGCCACTGTGATGCACAGTGTCCAACATCCGGAGAGTGGAGTCACTAGCCGAATCATAGACCATACACGCATAATCAAGTTTGCTGCGGACAAGGGCTCGGTAGAGGCGCAACATGGCAGTGCGATCGGCACCCCATGAAGAGCCCGACAGGACCCGCAAGATGTTAAGCGCCCTCAAAGCCTTGTCTTTAAGCTGACGTAAGTGTGGAAGCCAAGACAACCTGGAATCGAACACCAGACCCAGGAAACGTGCCTGTGGGACAACAGGAATTTGTGCTTGTCCCAAGTACAGGCAAGGATCCGGGTGCAGTGTTCGTTGGCGGCAAAAGTGGATGCACACAGTCTTGTCCGGAGAAAACCGGAAACCATTACTTACCGCCCAGGTCTGGACTTTGTTAATTGCCAGCTGTAGCTGCCGCTCGCAGGTCTGCATGCGAGCTGCCCGAAAGCGCAGGCCGAAGTCATCGACAAACAATGACTGGGGAACAGCAGCTTGCTGAGCAATGGGGTTGATCCCTATAGCAAACAAGACGACACTAAGAACACCTCCTTGAGGCACACCATTCTCCAAGACAAACGGGCGGGAAAGAGTCGCCCCGACACGAACGCGAAAAGAACGGCCTGAGAGGTAAGCAGAAAGCAACAATGGCATCTGTCCCCTCAAGCCATAGTTATAGAGATTACGGAGAATCCCATAACGCCACGTCGTATCATACGCCTTCTCCAAGTCAAAGAAAACCTGAACCAGATGATGACGCAGGCGAAAAGCCTCCCTCACATCTGATTCAAGGGCAACTAGATGATCGATAGTTGACCGAAACCGTCGAAAGCCACACTGGGACACAGATAAGAATCCCCGTGATTCCAACACCCACACCAACCGCTCACTGACCATCCGTTCCATAAGTTTACAGACGCAGCTAGTCAGAGCGATTGGGCGATAACTGGAAGGAGAAGTAGGGTCTTTGCCCGGTTTTACAATCGGGATGACCACTGCTGTCTTCCACGCTGCTGGAATAGAGCCCTCTGCCCACACACGGTTGAACATCCCCAGCAAGAACTGCTGGGAGGCAAGGGTCAGATGTTTCAACAGTTGATAGTGAACATCATCAGGCCCCGGGGCGGAGTCATGCGACTTGGACAAAGCTGAAACAAATTCCTGCCAGGTAAACGGTAAATTGTACTCCTCTAGCCCATCGGAGCGAAAGTCAAGAAAGCGAGCCTCTTCTCTACGCTTAATCCCGAGGAAACCAGGATCATAATGGTCATCACTCGAGACCCGCGCAAACGCAGACGCAAGACAATTGGCGATATCTGGCACAGAAGAGATCACGGTATTCGCTATTTTCAGCTGTGAAACCGGGGAAGGCACGCTCCTCCCCGAGATCTGGCGCACCTTCCGCCACACCTGCTGTGAAGGCGTGGAGCGCGAGATTGACGAAACATAAGCTGCCCACGAAGCACGTCTAGCCTCACGGATGACATACCTGGCACGGGCACGACAACGCTTAAACGCTACAAAGTTGCCAGTAGTCGGGCTGACCGTGAATGCACGCAACGCTCGCCGGCGGGCCTGAATGGCCTGCCCGCAAGCAGGCGTCCACCATTGAACAGGAACCCGCCGCGGCTGTGTGGACGTACGCGGGATAGTAGCATGAGCAGCAGCAAGGACCACATCAGTGAAATGAGTGGAAAGTTCATCCACATCAGAAAAGTCCTCCACCGCACGGTGAAACACAGCAGCCTCAGCAAAGGCTGACCATTCAGCACGCCTAAGCGCCCACCGGGCTGGCCTGGAAGCCACAGAACCCCCTTGTGTTGTGGACAACACAATGGGGAGGTGATCGC
>JAHWFP010145412.1:16131-34883 GCA_023313725.1 Lithobius niger
GACAGTCAACCATGACTCACCTTCTTTGGATTCTGATGATGACCAAGAGCCCATTGTACTTTTACGGCGGATTACTGCATTAACATCAGTGCCTACACCAAAAACCTATCGTGATGCCATGTCATCACCTGATGCAGCTGGCTGGAAAGATGCGATGCAACTCGAACTTGATCCCATGGCTCAACATCAAGTGTGGACCCTCGTTCCTCGCCCACCCAGGGTGAAAGTTACAAAATCCAAGTGGATATTTGCGCGCAAGCTTAACCCGGACGGCTCACTACGCAAACGTAAAGAATGTCTGGTCGCGGCCGCCTGGGAGGAAATGGCAAAGGGCGATTACTTAACCGCATATTCGCTGACCGTCCGTGCTTCCTCTGTGCGTCTTGTTTTAGCTTTGTCAGCCAAACTAGATCATATTCTCCATTACCTCGATACAGTGACCGCATACCTTTTCGGCCGCGTCACGTTCACCGTCTATCTTGTGCAACCTCCTGGTTACACAACACCCGGGGAGAATGGTGAAGAACTAGCATTTTGGCTTGGTTAAAACACAAGAACCTTGCGCAAGCAATTTTCTCTGCCCTTACCAGCTTCCTTCAGTTGGTCCAATTTATCACGATCCGACCAAGGATCGTTTACCATGTTATACTTGCAAGTTCATCGAGACCCATTCTTAAGGAAAATTTATACCACACACTACTTGAAACCAAATCAGATTTTCCAAACTCCTCACTACGAATCCGCTCACTACCATCTGTACTTAAAGGCAATCTAGCAGGTGAATTACGAAGTTCTCTTCTTTATTATTCCAAATACGAAGCCCATCAAATTGAAATTGTCAGAATCATTATTAAATATAAACTAAACAGGTATCCCCTGAACATTTTTTACCAAATTGTTTTTAAATAGTGCAACCGTTTTTTGATAAACCCAGTTTCACACCTCATAGCAAAGCAACCAAAGAATGGCCAGCTTCCCCCTCCCAACCTTTCGATTGAACGCCCATTCCATTCCTGCCAGGTGTCTTTCTTTCTCTGCAGCATATCTTCACGAAAAATAGCGTAAGATTGATCTCCAGACGCGAACGCATGATGTCCAGTCAACTTCGCCCTCCCCTTCATCCAGGGGCACCCAATACATCTTCCCTTTAATCTGCAACAGCTAGCCTCTGCAATCTCGACAATCTCATACCCACCTGCTAAAATATTCAAGATTCACTTTTCCACCTATAAATTGATTCGTCCAGAGGTGTGGTTTACTGCATTAAATTTAATTCTTGTAAATCCATTTACCTTGGTCAACGTGGAAGACTCCTGGTGGTTCACAAACTCGATCCTAGAGGGCCCCTATCCAAAAATAACAACAAAAATGCAGTAGTCAAACATGCCAAAGCAACGGACCGCACCATCATGGTTATTGACTCTCAAATCGGTTACAGAGAATTAATTGTAAATATCCGCGTGCAGCTGTAAGCTTGCACTATCTCAGTCAACCAAGAGAGGGCATGAATGTTAATCAAAACCTCCCCGTACATCAAAAATGGTAGAAACTATTTGACGATCTAACTACCAATATTCTGTGATCTGTGTTGACATTCTTTGTGTGGTGACGTCATTTCCAACATGGCGAACTACTTGTCGACTGTGTTTGAGCTGGTTCCATGCTAGGTGCTCAAAAAAAATCCTTTTTTAAAAAACCTTCCTCCCTGGCCATTTTCTTATTTCAGTTGCCAATGTGAGTTGCCACAAAAAATGTCAGGTCTTCTGAGGCATTCTAAGCCTTGCCGCCAGGTTTTGAGTGTTAATACAGGTAAAGTCCATATACAACTTAGTACACGTATACAATATAGCATACACGTGAAGGTATGTGAGCTGTATTTACAGATGTGAAAAAATTCATTGATTTAAGCCTTTTCTTTTTTTCCTGTCTAATGTCTGACTGCTAAATATTATCACCTGTCCACCACTTCACCAACAAATTAAGGCAATAACAGCGGAAATCCGTGTCTGCGTCATAAAACTTAAGTGTCACTGCTTGAAAGATGACCCAGTAAAACATGAAGAATTTCCTAACTTAATGGTGCAGTAGCATATAAAGTTCTTGTGGATGTACAAAAACAATGGGAAAAGGCTGGGATTGAAACTTGGCGCAAGGATAAGGTGAAAGCAAAACTCCTAGATCTCTATGAACCCTGCCAGCTTGTCCAAAAAGCAAAGGGAAAGAATAAAATGACCAGAAGGGCCAATCATTCATTGAAGATATTACTAATTATTTATTTATTTATTACACTTCAAAAGGCTCAGTGGAAGATTGAGTCTGACAGGTTTCGTCAACAGAACCATAGGAATGAAGACGTGAGATTTCTTCAAGCTTTGAAGGAAGGAACAAAAGTCTTAATGGGCACAGAAGATAAAGTTTATAGCAACAAAGTAGTGAAGAGGTTGCATCGGGACAGTATGAAATTACTCAGAAAAAATGTAAAAGAAACATGGAAAACCTGTCAAAGTGTGCATTTTGAAATGCAATAAAGAATTATTTAGTCATATCTTCAATGAATGATTGTTCCTTCTGCTCATTTGACTCTTTCCCTTTGCTTTTTTGGACCAGACGGTAGGGACCATAGAGATCTAGGAGTTTTGCTTTCACCTTATCCTTGTGCAGTTTCAATCCTAGCCTTTTTCCCGATTGTTTTTGCACATCCACAAGAACTTTCTCTGCTACTGCGTTATTAAAGCAACGAAACTTTTCATGTTTCATTGGGCCATCTATCAGATAAAAATATATCTCAGCACAACTCCTTTGGTTGGTATTCGAAAAGTATAGGGAGTTCTTCAATCACGTTCCGAAGTAGCCATACTTAAGTTTTATGAGGTAGGACACGGGTTTCTGTTGTTTTTGCCATAATTTGTTGGTGAAGTGGTGGACAGGTGGTACGATTTAGCAGTCAGACACAAGACTGAGAAAAATGAAAGGGCTTATATCAATGAATTTTATCATAGCATTAAATATAGCACACGTATACCTTCACGTATATGTTATATTGTATATGTGTACTACATTGTTTATGGACTTTACCTGTATTAACACTAAAAACCTGGCAGCAAGGCTTAGAAAGCCTCAAATGACCAGAAATTTTTTGTGGCAACTCACATTAACAAGTGGAATGGGAAAAAGCCCAGGGAGAAAGATAAAAAAAAATTTTTTTTTGGGGGGGGGGGGACACCCTATTCCACGCTATTTTGCTTTACATCTTTTTTTCGTGAACAAACCGCCAACTTATGCGCCAAAAATGTTTAATATTGTATACTAAATATGTAGTTGTGAGTTTGGCTAGTCAGAAGGTTTGAGTTCTTTTGCGGTAACCAAACATTTGGTGTATAGCTATGAATGGTGAAACGATTTTAATTACCCTAAAAAATAGGAATTTTCTTTTGTACCGTTGTATATCATTACCGATTTAGAAAGCTACACAATCAAAGATGCAATCCATTTCGGAAAGTTTTAAACAGGGATAGAGTATACAAAGCAGAAATTAGTAACTCGGTTTTATAAGAAACAATGGCGTCTGACAAAAATGAGGTAAGTGTTGTAATAGTGTCATATGTATAATGTGTGTCATTAATTTATAATGGCATCTGGGTTGTATGATAAGGTAAACTTGTCAGAGCGAAGATTAAAGTTGAAACAGTTATATTATTTTATCTAGCCAATACTCTACGAAAGAATTAATTTTTTTGTATGCTTAACATATGATTTATTTTCGACTACAAAATTAATTGTCTGTGGTAAACAGAATTGTTGACAATAATACATGTTTACTGCAGAACCTTATTAAAACCGATTGTTACAGTGGCAAACAAACTTGGTTATTGCAACAAATTGTGTTTAACAATAAATTTTGGTAGTGCTTAAAGGTTTTGTTATCTAACAGTTAATCAACGATTACTGTTACGTGAACAACATATCGTTTGGGACAACAAACATTTTTCTGAGTGTAGAAAATTGCTTTCTCGGATCTGTATTTTTGATACAGTTAGGGCACGTTTACGCAACCACTCGCTTTTGCATTCTCGCAGCTAGAAGCTAGAAATCACCTCAAGTCTGCCACCTCGCAACGAAAACAGCAAATAACGTGAGTTCAGAAGCGTTTGGGAAAATTGTTTCGTCACGAGGAATTCTTTATATTATTGGCACGGATTATAAGACTGCAAGTATTTATTCAAACGATGTCGGATTTAGCTAATCAATTAGGTGTTGTTACCATGGCAATGTCACCTTTGCCATCACGATTGAGTTCTAGCTGCGAGAATGCAAAGGCGAGTTGTAGCGTAAACGCGCCCTTAGAGTTAAATTTGACAGCGCATAAAAAAGTAGTTGAAATAAAAGCTGCTCATTCACATCATCACTATTGAACTCCATTATCACAAAGACTGACTATTGAGAGTGTATGTAGTCAGTATATTTATCATGGAGCCGGAGCTATTGGAGGGTGGAAAGGAGGATCGGGTTACTTTTGCCACACTCGAGAGTAGTTTACAAAAATAATGTTCTTGGACTATGATTAAGGAAAAATCATTTACCAGAAATAGGGTTCTTCCCCGTTTGGCAGTTACCATCAATACTACATCAATTCTACCAAGGCTTTTAATGCAAAACGATGATTTATCACCTCCTAAAATGACCTACTTACAGTCCAAAACATCTATGAAAATCACTTGGTTTCTCATTGGTGTAGGGTGAGAACATTTTTCAGCAATTTTCCATGATACCACTGTGTTCGTAGAAAGGTTTTCAACATTTAGCAGTACTGACCAAGCTGTCGACGCGCCATTAAGCCTCATCTCCCCCCCCCCCAGTACTAACTGCATTTCTACATTACTATGCCTTTCGATATAAAGAATGTTTTGAAAACATGTTTTGAAAGTCCGTGCGTTTCTCGGAAATGTTGGGCCTACCCTGTTCTCAAGCAGAAACAAACAAAATCCTCTGTTGAATTTTGCAACAAGCAAATTGCTTTTAAGAGAGGCAAAAAAGAAAACTTTTAAAGATGGTGTTAAGACTGTTTTTTACTCGATCGGGATGTGAGAGGATTTCAAATTTACAAGATCTTTTAAAGAAAAAAATAGTTCATTGGTCACACTTTCCATTAAATTAACACCATCATCCCGAATTTAATAATCTAAATTATAAAAAACTTACGTTGCACGTATGTGTGTTTGTACTTCCACCCCTCTCGAATACGGCACCTGCAGATGTAAGAGGAGCTTAAAACAAAAGATAATTGAATTACCTTTTGAAAATGGCTACTTTCATTGCTTAAGAACTTGATTTTTTACCCTTAAATATGGGAAAAACTGCTATGAAAACTGTTTCATGTCAAACTTCCATAAAACATTTACTGTCCAGGTGAACTATCCAGAATAGAGACTTGAGTTAAAAAAAAAGGCCCGCTAAAACGTCGATATATTTCGCATCATGCTTCTCTAATCAAAACGATATATAGATCTCAAAATTGGTTGGTTTCAAGTGGTTGGATGCACGGAACGTGCAGGCCCATGGGTTTTAAACGGTGCCAAACGTTTGCATTACTGAAGTAAGGTGCATGGCTTGAGCGATCAAAGCTAGTGGTGCACACATGGGGGTGAGGAAGTAGGAGGGCAGGGATCACTGCCCCAGTCCTTTTAGATAAATGCATCGAGAAGGGCTAGAGCAATTCCCCTTGTACAAGCATGACAGGCCTGTCATGTGCATGCCACTGTGTTTAAATCACTGGCTTTGCTTGTTGAATCTATGCATCTTGCTTCAGAAACTCCAACGTTCACAACCTTTTAAAACCTACGGGGATGTTTTTTCTTCCATCCAACCAGTTAAAGATAAACAATTTTGAAATCATGTACCATAAATCATACTGATTCTAAGTATGATGCAAAATATGTTGGCGTTTTAGCAATTTTTTCCGCACTGGACATAATTTATAGTGAACAATTTCAATTTATAACGAAGTGTACCCTAAGCCGTTTCCCTTGAAATTTACTGTTTATTAACAAAATTGATAACTTTTCCATTATTCATGTCACTATGAAATCACGATAATATTTTTGGGGGTGAAAATCCAGCCACTGTTGTAGATATCAAGAATTTCCTGAACTTTTACCCACAACAGTTTCCCAGAACATTCATTCCAGAACTATAGGTGTAGTATATCCAGCTAAACGTAAAATCCACTAATGTATTAGCTTCATATGATTATTATAAAACATATTGTACGTACCATGATGTGATGGCGATGCTTAAAAGTGTGCCATACGACGCTGTAATGGTGGTACTGGTAATGCCAACTTCCAGTTCGATTGTGTGAGTTTTAAAAAGCTTAGGGAGTTCGTGTCGATGGTGTTTAGGTATGTGTTTCGATTCAAACTCTAGCACTGATCTATACCGTAAAAAATCAGTATGGTACATTTACAAAAGTAATCACGAGGACACTGATTGGTGGTAATAATCGGGACAGGCCCAATATGTTGAAAATAGAGATGGTGCACCCCTTCAATGGTACCCCCTGCAATGTCAGACATCACTTATATAAATATTTTATATCCTTAGATCATATGCAATTACAGCACGGTGTGGTAAGTAGTGTTAAAGGCTTAGGGAGGCTGGTTGCTGACAAAATTGTAACTACTGTCACTATTTTGTGTTCTGTTTTTGGCTGAAAAAGATATGTGGGAGGGGGATTTTAGTATAATGTTGTATGCAGTTCGTGTAGAAAAATTTAGGGTTTTTAAAGAGGATATTTATTAATACTATGATTTCTGTACTGGTATCAGGTATCTGTTGCCATTAAATCTTGGTATGGTATAGAGGTATGGAATATAATGTATATATGAAGTGTATATAAGTTTACTTGTATTTTTGGTGGAGTGAGTTAGCGAAGCGTATAGCCTATAACGGAAACCATATTGCAAAATGTTAGTTGATTGATTGGTTGGTTGGTTGCAGTTTGCAGTTTTGTAGTCTAGGTGGAGCCCAAACGAAAGGTCCGATTGGAATGAACTTCGGTACATTGCTTTAAATCCGCAAGTATATTGGTGAGCCAAACTTTGCCATAAAGCAAACATTTATTATGGAAGAAATTGCAATTTTTCGAATTTATTCCTAACGCTCACCATTGTAAAATTGGAATCTTGAATAGTTAAAGAATTCTGACAAAACAAACACCATGCTGGTGGTAGTCAAGTGAACTTTAGAAAACATGGCAATTAAGTTTTGGTTGCTTTCTTTCTAGCTAATAACCTTTTCCGATGTCCAAGCTGTCCTTTCACGCTTTCTTGGCCAGTGGAAAATTATGATTTTCTGCTGGATCCCTGGCCATGTTGGGATAACAGGGAATGAGCACGAGGATGCTGCAGTGTAAGGTTCCCTTCCTGGTCCTCTCAAAAGGGATTACAGCCTTGTTCCACCAGACGCCTTTCCAACTTTACGTCTGAGGTTATAAGCCTTGTTGGAGAGACAAGACAGAAATAAGTGGCTGGTTGTTAACGGGACAGTCAAGGAGTGGCACGGCCTGTCACGCAGTCGCCAAGAAGAGGTAGTGTTGGCCCGTTTACGAATTGGGCCCGCGAAACTTACTCATTGCTTCGTTTTGAGGAGTTTTATCCTTCCTGAATGTCATTCGTGTCGATGACCACTTACGGTCCGACAATTACTTGTTGGTTGTCACTGTCTTGAATGTGTTCTTTGCCGCTTTCATCTACCGCGAGACTTAGCACAACAATTTGGCCTTAAGTCTACCCTCCTGTTCGGGTTTTTTAAATTTCTGCCGGAGGTACAGATGTACAGGGTGTCCCAGATTGTACTCCAGTATTTCATTATTTTATAAAACGGGAACTACACATGATATCAACAAACGGTTTTTGTTAACTGAAAGCACAACTCACCAAGTTTTATATGTCTCCACGTGAGCCATTTGTTGTATATTAGACAATATGTGGGTGTAATTTGATTTATACCCAAGTTACAACCGTATTATCTAACGTTTGTGTGGCAACCAAAGCAATGGCATCATTAATTCGTTGTTCGAAGTTCATAAACATTTCTAAATAGGTTACAATAAACTTTATCCTTGTTTTTGAAAGCTGAGGTCTATAGTCTTGTCAGATGGATTTCCGTGGGCTGCGAGCAAAACTTACACGAACGATTTCAACTTGGTCATCATTAGAGTTAGTTTGTCTTCATTGGCCTTTCTTAGGTTAACACAGTACCGGTTTCCTTGCACTGCTGCCTAAACGTAGTAGTCGGTTCTTTTGCAAGTGCCTCAGGTCCAATATATTCCCCACGTTACCACTTTTGGAGTGCGATGATTGACTTTAACTATGCTAGCAAGAGAATGCACGTACTCTTGCTGAAGGGTCGCCATTTTCATAACAAATCTGCCGCATGTGCAGATTTCAATTTGGTGAGCACCCTTTATTGCGCATGAGGATGCAGTGACCGTTGCAAAAACTTGGTGAGTTGTGCTTTCAGTTAAAAAAAACCGTTTGTTGATATCATTTGCGGTTCCCGTTTTATTAAACTATGAAATACCGGAGTATATTATGGGACACCCTTTACGATAAGAACTAGATTTAGGGTTCGTATAACACCTTTGTAATGTGTAGCGCAGTGGCAACCTGGACCACTGAACAGTGACTGAAGTTAGCGCTAACGGCCTTGCTGTTGACGCACCATTAGGCACAATTCCCCCCACCAGTACAGATATCAGGCTCCTTTAACACCGCATGCCGTACCACGATGTTTTAACGATTTAAAATATACATCGTAAGGCTGACATTGTATGGGCCGCCATTCAAAGGCACTTGCGACTTTCTATTTCCAACATATTGGGCCAATCCAGATTATTATCATAAATCAGTGGTGGCCATTACCGTAAGGGGTTTGAATAATATCTCTGTAATGTGTGGTGCAGTGGCAACCCGGACCACTGCACTGTGACTGAGGTTGGCGCTAATGACCAAGCTGTCGACGCGCCATTAAGCCTCAATCCCCCCCCCGTAAGTGCCACCATTAAATCACGCTACAGCACTATTCAGCTCCGTCATTACAACATGGTATGGTACGTTGTATTACAGCTTTCATATACTGCGAGTCAAACATATTTTCTTCTGACACTGTTTTATTTCCAAAAGTAGAGTTTTATGTCCGTCATGAAATTGTTAATCATGCCAAGTTTAAAGAAAAAAAAAGGTAAAATATTTCTGTCTACGATACACATTTTTGAAAGTAATAACATGTTTCATATTACTGCATAGCCCACTTCAAGAATCAGAATCAATTTAAAAAGCGCTTTCAGTGATTAAAAGCCCAGTGAAAAGCCAGTTAGTTCACATGAACACAAATTTCGAACTACGACATTTTATTCTCTCAATATTGAGTCGTTTTCATGCAAGACAGCAATTAAAGTGAAATCATTTTAAGCAAGGCTAAGAACCATGAATTTCAGTAGAATGTATTGGGGATTCAGAATCCATTCTTTAGAATTGTAAAGGTGTGTTACCAGTGTACTCTGTTAAATAGCATGGTTTTAGGTTTGTTAATTTCATCATAAGTGTTAATTGCATCTGCATTGCTTGGAAACGACTCCAGACTGAGAGACAAAATGTTGTAGTTTGATACTTCGGATCATTTGCACATACTGGCTTTCCAGTAGTGTTTTAGTCTATTGGTATTCTTATCAAGAATAACATCTATTAAAAAAATTAAACACTTACACATTGTAGTCTAATATCATAAAAGTTGTCGTCTCAGACAATCTCGATGGACTTTTTTAGCCGTCGGTCACTCAAATCGTTTAGCTTCCGAGCATATATTCTCTTTGCATATACAGTATACAGGGTTGCTCATAAAGTTCTGAAAAATAGGCCTATGAATGTAGGCTATAAAATCTAGTCCTATAAGTTGTAGCTCTATAAAATGTAAGCCTATGTTATAGGGGTGCCTAATTACATTAGCACATGAAACAAAAAACTTTGTTCAATCTAACAAAGGCTTGTTATGTGCGTCCCTTGTGCGGATCTCCACCTGCACTTGATGTGGACGTTTTGTAACTGTGTTGTAGCAAACTGCGTGTTGTCAGGTTGTACGTGTAGTATTACAATTCCGTTATGCCACCTTCTTTGAACGTAGAAGTTGAACGTTAGGTTGGAAAGTGTAGGCCATTGAGACATGCCCCCTAAGTACACTATTGAGGAGAGGGTTGAACTCGTCCTGTTTTGTGGCAAGAAGGGAGACAACTTCCAAACCACCCAGCAGTTATTGACCATTTTTACGCCCGCCAACCAGACAGAGATACCCTATGTTACAACACAGTCAATAATTTATTGCTAAAATTTAAGGCAACAGGGTCTGTGGCAGATGACTAGGAATCATGTGGCCGTCTACGTTCGGCTACAGAAAACGAAAGTATGCTTGCCGTAATTCAGCCTCTCGGAGTCTCTCTTGCTCAGTATCTTAATACCAACCAAACAGCCATCGATAGAATCATTAAGGGACACGGGTACCATGGATACAAACCCGCCACTCCCCAACACCCTGATGAAGAAGACTATGACAGAAGAATACATTTCGCACAATGGGCTGTTGAAACCATTGGTGGTGATGCCACATTTCTATGCTATCTGGCAATGACTGACAAGGCCCATATTTCATTACACTAGTCGTATTACCTAACAAACAGAACATACATGAATACAGCATTACAAACCCACATTACACATTTGAGGGACACCACCAACCTAATCCCAGCACGAATGTATGGTGGGGGTTTGTGGGTTCATGGTTGATAGGACCATTCCATATTGATGGATCACCAAATGCTGTTCGGTATTAACAGCTGCTCCAAGACGAGATGCTACAATCTATCGAGAAGGAAGGACCGCTTACCCATCTTAATACTGTATGGTATCAGCACGATGGGGCTCCTCCCCACTTTGAACACAATGTACGGGAGTGGTTGGCTCAGACGTTTGGTGGCCGGTGGGTTGGGAGGGCAGGAGCAGTAAAATAACCACCCAGGACTCCTGATCTAACCCCTCCCGACTTCTTCCTATGGAACAGGAACAGACTAGGCGCAGCACAACATCACCTGAGAACCATTAAGGAGCTAAAGCAATATATTGTTGGGATCTGTCAAACAATTACACTGGATGTGATTGAGGGAGTTTGGCGAAATCTTGATCAAAGGCTTCGCCATTGCATTGCAGCGCAAGGCGGACACTCCGAAAATGTATTGTTGAATTAAGGTGAATGTGGCATGCTTTCATTCAGATCCAGGAAATATCTAATGTTTATTTCCGACATCCGAGCAATGTTGGCATTAAATCTGGCAGTTTCGTTGTTCATTAGGCTAGCTTAAGCAAGCTACATTGCACTACTATAGATGCACTACGGTTGCAAATATCAACGCATTTCAAACCTTTTTAGTTACGTGTTCAAACCCCAAATTCAGGAAATTCATTAAATTTGACTAAATTGTTTAGAGGTTTGAAGGTTTTCAGTTTGTCATTCCAAATGCACCGCAATACATGAATACAGTTGAAAATATCACCGCATTTCAAACCTTTTCGGTTACTGGGTTCAAATACTGGTTTCACAATAAAATGTTGCACAAAGTTAGTGAGGCAAGATATTAGAATAGCTCACTAGGCTTGTAGCTTTGTTACAGTAAGGGCCGTACTATACCTGTTGAGCACATTTGATTTCCTGGAGGGGGGGGGGCAGGAATTACTACCCAATTCGTTTATGACGGGCTTTCCACTGGTACAATAACCTAAGGTGCACTGTACAAAACTTGGTCATTTCATTAGGACTATTATAGGCCTACGTTTTTATCGGGCTTCGTCTTATATGCCTATTTTTCAGTACTTTATAAATCACCCTGTATATATTCAAAGAGAATACACGCCTTGGAAGCTAAACGATTTGCGTGAACTTCAGCTAAAAAGTCCACCGAGACTTTGTCTGAAAAGATAACTTTTGTGATATTAGACTACAATGTGTAAGTGCGTAGGTTTTTTTAAATAGGTGTTATTCTTGATGTAAACACCGATAGACAAAAACACTATTGGAAAGCCAGTATGTACAATTGATCCGAAGTTATGAGCAGAATTATGCAGACTACAGAAATTTCAGAAGAAAGCTGTTTAAGGTTCTGTTTAATGTACATGAAAATAAGACATCATAGAACTTGTATAAATTAAATAGAATTCAAACGTGTAATCAAAAAGTGAAGTACAACATTTTGGATAAGAAATACTAGAGTAAAAGTACAAGAATCACAACGAAAGGCATGTACCATCAACACATATAAAAGTTTTAACATGAAAAAATTCGCACGGAAAGAAAAACCACCTTCATGTGACTCCTTGGCAATTTGGTGTTTTATTGACAGTTTGTTCAATAAACTGCCACGAAACCTAAGAGATTTTTGCAGCTCAGATTTCAGCACCAAAATGACGATATAGTTGTGGGAAGAAATACCCTTAGTCCCTCATTTCTCCCACGTGTTAGCTATCTATTACTGCCATGAGCGATACGACATGTAGTGCTTTGCCTTTCTTTGTGTTTTAATTAATACAAATTATAATGAACTGTATTACCGAAACTTAGTAAAACGAAGTTAGGAAAGGATGCTCAATATCCACTAACACCTGTCCCGCAAATTATAAGTACATGCAAATTGTAACAATTAAATACAACTTTGTAACTAATATACCAGTACAGAATCGTATGATTAAAATATAAATATGTCTATGTTGCTATCACAATGTAATAGTAAGTTAAAATCAGAAACACTATAAAAATGTCGAAAGATAAGTCTTTCTGAGACAATCTCTGAATTGCTGTCGACTGGTGTAGTTCACAACCCCCGATGGTAGGCAATTCCACGGATGCACCAAACTGTTCAAGAAGCCATGCGTTCTGAAATCTTTTTTTACTGTTGCTACACTTAGTTTAAAGGTAAGAATTCTAGTATATCCATTGCCACAAATACAGAAACAGAGCTTTGCATCTAGATCAAGAAGTTTACGTAAAGGTGAACCGTTAGGTAATCGTCAGCAAGTAGTGGCTGTTGTAGCGCCAAATACTCATGGCCAAGGTCGTTTAGTCCTTATAAATACGAGAGGGTATAGCATCCCAGAAGATATTTAGTAAAAAATCTTCCTACAGATTCAATATTATTTATATATTTTAAGAGATGAGGCGTAACACATTCCAGAATAGGCCGTACGTAAATGGATAAGCTTAAATTGAAGTTGGCACATCACGAAATACAAAGCACCATATTAGCATGTATCGAATTTTCTTTATTCTGTAAATCCCCAATTTACAGTGGTTATTCCGATGGCCAGTATATTCCAAGGTTCTTGAGGTGCTAACTTCCATTTTGGATCATGTTTTTCTAGTGAATATGTAAATTTGCAATTATTTTAACCAATTGTGACATTTTGGCATTTTTAAACATTGAGGCAGCTGAGCGTGATTGGATTTGAATTTGAATTTTATTACATGAGCCATGGCCAACAGCTGTACGCTCCATCCACATCTGAGCGCAACAATTTCTTGCTGTAATGTAGATCTGAAAATATCATTTGGTAAGAACGGACCAGTCATCTCCTGGCAGTTGTGTCAATCACTCAATGGTCTTCTCTTGTGTTTGGTGTCAAATACTATACTCGACAAAGGAAATCAGTTTTTATCTCGTTATAATGCCAGTCTTACCTAACTTCATTGGACAGCCGCCCAACGTATCGTTATGTACTTGCAGGGGAACAAATTTACCGCTTATTCTTCCCCTGAGGTACACTGCAGTAACAGGTCGGCTATTCTGATGCCACTTGGAGTGGTACTCGAGATGTATTAGGGTCCTCTGGTTATGCAGTCAAGGTGGCAGGTCACCAAGTAGTTTGGCGGACTTCAAGTGGGTACATGAGATGCTTCTGGTGTTAGGGGGGAGGGGGGAGAAGAGGCTTAATGGCGCGTCGACAGCTTGGTCATTAGCGCCAACCTCAGTCACAGTGCAGTGGTCCGGGTTGCCACTGTACCACACATTACAGAGATATTATTCAAACCCCTAATCTAAATCTTGTCATACATCCGTACCTCCTGCAAAAATTGAAAAACACCGGACAGGAGGACAGACTTATCGCCCAATTGACGCACAATGTCACGCGGAAGATGGAAACGACGACGAAAACCATCAAGATGTCAACAATCAACAAGGAAGTGCCGGACCGTAAGTGGCCGCCGACGGTTCCTCAGGAGGGTCAACCCCCCGCAAAAGGAAACAGTGAGTAAGTCGAGTGTGACCAATGCGCAAACGGGCCAACACCACCTCCTCACGGCGACTGCGGCGACACGCCGAGTGCCATTCCTCAACAGTGCCTTTAATAGCTCGTAATTTATTGCCGTCCTGTCCATCCCACGAGGCTTGCCAAAAAGCGTGTAACCTCAGACGCAGAGTTGGAAAAGCGTCCGAGGGAACAAGGCTGAGATCCCTTCCAAGAGGGCCAGAAAGGGCCCCTTTTGCTGCAGAATCCGCTTGCTTATTTCCACCTATCCCAACATGGCCCAGGATCCAGCAGAAAAGCACGGTTTTCCGCTGGCCAGGCAGTTAGGTCACAGTTGGTTGAGGATCTGTAGAACCTAAACTCAGACAGTTCAACAGATCACTATTGACTAGATTAACACTGTATCTTGAAGCACACGTATGAAACACTGTGCCAGAAAAGTGTGGTTAACTCGTGCACTCATTGAAGAGGTGGTCCTGCACCTGACCTTTAGACCCGGCATTGGCCTGATGGTGAATTAGCTTACACGGTCAGTGACATCGGAACGACTAACCTGTTTTATCGGAAAGTTTAATCTGGATAAAGCCAGTGTTTCCCCTTCTTTAACTACTCAAGTCTCAAACTTCCATAAAGGTCTAGCCCACTTTGGACCAGTGGGTATAACACAAACTGTTTCTTTTAATAAGAGTAATTGTTGAGGTTTTTCTTCTTCACGTAAGCCGTATATACTGTCAAGCTTACAATGCTTTTTAACGTTGGGCTTAAAACATTCGGTCCTGAGCTTTCAACTTATTTTTAAATGAATATGCATTTGTTCCTAATACATTTTAAGTTATATCAAACTAATGTTTATATTAACTTATTACATTGCCCAATGGCAACCCCCCCCCCAAAAAAAAAGCTCAGTGTATAGATTAAAAAAGAAGATGTGGTGCTCGCTCCATCTTTTTCATCGTTAGCGAGAAAGGAAGGTGGTACATGGGAAGAAATAACTCGATTATATAATTTCTTCCATACTATCAAGAGGGTACGACATCTAGCACTTACCGCTCTTTGTGATTTAATTGGTGAAGCCGAGCATGACAATCACTGATCGTAACGTCGATGTAAGTATATCCTTGGTTTCCTTAACACTGCATTGATGTGTTCATATGTACTACCGTCAGTATCATTGTGCTTCCTCATGGTCACTGTTCTTCTGCTTTTCTGCTACATGTATGATTGAAGTCTTCACGCCAGTAAAATTAAAAAAAAAATAATAGCTCCGTTCCTATTCAATATTTTTGGACGAAATTTGGCCACATAGTAGATCAGTATGGGAAGTACAATTTATACCAAAAATTATACAATTCTGTTCAAGAGAAATAGTAGGGAGCCACACATAAATCTGAAAGGTGTTCACTTGTTGTTATTGTTGTTGTGTGTAACCATTTACGAAAAAAAACTACGACTACTTTAAATCTGAACATAATGCAAGCCAGAAATTTCCTTGTCCTTCATCCTCAAAGCATCCATTTTTTCAATTGGTACGCCAGTCTGCAGTTGTGGTGCCCCGAACGATCACTTTTTTTAAGACTTTGTTTTAACCATTGTAATTAGAAAACAATGCCAATCAGCAACGCCAGTTCCATTCTTCGTACACGTGTTATGTTTTTGCTAAACAGTTTATTGTTGATGAGTAAATGAAACAATCTAAGTTTCAGCTAAACGCATATAGATTTAAACCAAACTAAGCTACGTTGTTAATTTTGAGGCCGATAGGCTTCGAAATTGGCAGTTAGAAACGACAGAATGGTTTTTGTATTTCGTAGGTGCAGGCTTTCAGAGCTCAGCTGAATTGAATCAAATTGGGCAGCAAGAATCCCTGCATGCGTGTGCCTGCACATGTTTGCAAATGAAAAAAAAATAACTGCCAACAATTATTCACCAATTCCTAGTTATGCAATGAACATCACATGAATTCAATTGCGGAGGACATAAACCATTGTATCAAGACGTCATAGCCATAAAAAAGGCACATGGATTACGAACAAAACCGTCAAATTTGCGGTAAAAATGAGTTATATGATTGAAGTTTCACTTTACTTGTTAAAATGCACGCCATAAAAGTCATGAATTTTTATTGAAATAAGTAACTGTACAATTGGGAAAATTGCATCTGCTTAAGTGCTGTTGTGCATTAACAAGAATTTAATTAGTAAACCATGGGTGGCCTTAACAGAACTTAGAAATAAAGGGTCACAGAGAATGAATTTGCTGACACCTCTAATGCGTGTTTATCCCTGATGGAACTTCTCTTACACTCTTCCAGGTTATTGACTAGTAACAGTGACTTCTGATAGCCTGTTAGGCCGAAGGATTTCCTCTGGGATGCCTTGATACCTACGAAAGTGTTAGTTTAGGTTCAATCCATCTTAAATCTGACTTACTCACTGTTTCGTTTTGCGGGGGGGTTGACCCTCCTGAATGTTATTGGTGTCGACGGCCACTTACGGTCTGGCACTTACTTGTTAATTGTCGCCATCTTGATGGTGTTCGTCGTCGTTTCCATCTTCCGCATGACATTGCGCGTCGGTTGGGCGATAAGTCTGTCCTCCTGTCCGGTGTTTTTCAATTTTTGCAGGAGGTACAGATGTATGACAAGATTTAGATTAGGGGTTTGAATAACATCTCTGTAATGTGTGGTGCAGTGGCAACCCGGACCGCTGCACTGTGACTGAGGTTGGCGCTAATGACCAAGTTGTCGACGCCATTAAGCCTCTATCCCACCCCCCCACCCCCACCATTGAGTATGAAATGAATAAATTCCCTCCATCAATAAAGGTAGCACTTTCACAAATCAAAAGGGAATAGCTCAGGATGTAGGTTTCCATTACGAAACATCGCAAGACTGTTGGCCAAGGCAAGGGTCTAAACTTCAAACAATTGGGCTTAAGGTCATTACATATTGCTCAATAAAGTTAATTTTGTCAATACCTATTAATCACATAAACATGCATGCGTGTGCAACGGCATAACACGAGCAAATAGCCAATTGGCTAGACTAAGATAATGCATAATTAACAGCCTTAATTTACATTCCCTTTCGGTTAAAATAAGAAACGAAACTGACAGAAAAAGTTCAGAAACGAATTGCCTATGAAAAAAATGTACTTCATTTGAAACGTGCACTTATAATAGCGCTGTAGTCCACCTTAGTAAGTAAAATTTTACAAATTTAACGTGCAAAATGATATTGGCAAGTACGCACGATAAAAAATTGGGTATTTGGTATATAATTCTTCGAAATCGTCACGCAAATGGTATTTAGTTGACTACTGAATTTATCGTCGAAACCTTAATTTTTAACTTGAAATCATTTGCACTGGTTACATTTGGAATGAATATACATTTTACGAATCCCTGTAAATAATAACCTCTACTTTTAAAATGTAAATATTTTTCTTTTACTATGAATAATGCTACATTTGATGTGTTTTAAACGAGTTTTATAAATTTTAACTTTAAAAATTATTAAATGAATGGATATTGCTTTTTGATTTGGTGGTCATACGTGAGGTCAATGTAGAGTTTCTGCGTTCTATGAAGAAATTCTTTAAAAGTAAAATTTAAATTAAATTAAAATTAAAACTACCTGCAAAAATGTAAAAGTATGATCGCTTACATCGCAAGGATACTAATCTGTGTTTATATTGTGTTTATAATTATGTATATGTCAAATTGCAGCGTGTTAATAAATATTCTTTCAACAGTATTGTATTGTTTTAAGGTCTCTCTGACTCACCATCTGTTTTATTTTCGCCACAGATAATTTTGCATGAGACTGAAGACACACCTATTCAACATTACTTTTACCATCGCTATGGAGTTCAGGGAATGAACAAGGAATTCAGTTTGCGCCTTACGGAAGTAAGTATGATACTTCACATTGGTATTTCACTAATAATTTGTTTTACAAAATACTTTCATGTATGGTGAAAAGGCTGAAATGGCATGAGCTAGTTTACGAAAAAACTAACAAGCGTGAGACCACTAATGTAGTTGGTAAGTAATATTCTGTCCGTTATGCAGAGTTGTAGTATCAAAACTTATACGTATTTTAGTAACAGTGCTAAACTGTTCCCATAAATAACTAGGAAACAGGATTTGGCCTATTTACAGGCAGAGCAGATTGAAATTTGTATTTATGTTTTTATTATGCCTTTGCCATAGTTGTTAAATGACTTAAAATTAGTTTATGTGCCAACTCGGCTCACACTACGATTTTTAGGGCAGATTTTCCAGTTTTAAAAGTATAAATTAAAAACGCCATTTGCTACTGATTTTAATTTATACGATAGAAAGCTCTCATCCATGCAATCTCCCCCTGTGGGCTGGGGGTAGAATAAGCCCACCGTACCCCTGCGTGTC
>JAHWFP010145412.1:39883-77343 GCA_023313725.1 Lithobius niger
GACAGGACGGTAATAAGTTACGGGCCATTAAAGGCACTGTCGAGGAGTGGCACTCGGCGTGTCGCCGCAGTCGCCGTGAGGAGGTTGTGTTGGCCCGTTTGCGAATTGGTCACACCCGACTTACTCACTGTTTCCTTTTGCGGGGGGTTGACCCTCCTGAATGTTCTTGGTGTCGACGGCCACTTACGGTCCGGCACTTACTTGTTGATTGTCGCCATCTTGATGGTGTTCGTCGTCGGTTCCATCTTCCGCATGACATTGCGCGTCAGTTGGGCGATAAGTCTGTCCTCCTGTCCGGTGTTTTTCAATTTTTGCAGGAGGTACGGGTGTATGACAAGATTTAGATTAGGGGTTTGAATAACATCTCTGTAATGTGTGGTGCAGTGGCATCCCGGACCACTGCACTGTGACTGAGGTTGGCGCTAATGACCAAGTTGTCGACGCGCCATTAAGCCTCAAGCGCCCCCCCCCTCAACGCCGATCGCTTTATTCCTAGTGACTCTTGGAGAAACAGTGCCGGGACATAAAATACGTGATGTGCCCTTCTCTTCCTTAAACAGATATGGAAAAGCCTTTTCCACTACCCTTTTACTCAGAGACGTGGTATTCGTCAACTCAGCCAGTCAACTATGTTTCCCTCGGGGCCCTCCTTGCCGATGGCTACGATATTAGGTAAGTACACTGTTCGTTTTCTGCTGCCGAACCTCGAGGTTTGTCTTCATTTTTCATAGAAATGGAAATCTTTTTGAAGCTGCCGCGACTCTCACCTCAATTTTCTAGTAGCGTCACACCCCCTAGAGCAATGGGATCTGGACATCTGCGGACCCAGTAACGTGCCTGGACTTGCCGAAGAGTTATTCTTCCTCACTGTTGTGGACGTTCGTACCAGACATTACTTTGTATTTCCTCTTCTCCACAAACGTCAGGTTTTCGAAACCTTCAAGACCCTTGTGCCCTACGCCAAGGCACAGACTGGCCACACCCTACGCTGCATCTCCTCAGATAATGCCTGCGAGTTTTATAACCACTTATTCGAGTCCTACTCAACCGCCAGGGGAATCGATCATGTTAAATCCATGCCCTACACCCCCAACACAACCCAAGAGTTGAAAGGGCTCACGACGTGCTGAAAACAATGGCCCGCTCGTTCCTGCAAGATTCAGCTCTACCACCCCAGTTCTGGCCTGAAGCTGCAGCCGAAGCAAGGAACAGTTTGGACACAAAATCCCTACCAGGGGGTGAAACACCATTGGAGAAGTGGTCGGGCCGAGTCCCTCACGTCACCCGCCATCGTCGTTTCGGGTGCCTGGCTTACGCCCATGTTGATAAAGTTCGGAGAGGACCACATAACCCAACAGCAGATCCATGTGTCCACCTATACTAACAACACCAACGTCGTGGATACCAGTTGTTCAACCTTCGACTGCAACACTGTATCTACAGCTCAATGTAACCTTCTATGAAGAGCAGAATGCCTGGACCTTCTGCTCTCCATGGCTAGCACCTCCAGCTACCCCAACGATCTTCGACCCAGCTCGATTCATCAAATGATACCGAAGATGAGGTTACCGTCCTGTACACACAGCCTCCTCCTGTACAACCTCCACTTCCTCCGGTTCCTGCCGTTCCTCCATCACCCCCACCTCCTCAATCACAACGTCGCTCGCGCTGCTTGCAAGGTTTACCGCCCATAGCCATCTTAACTGCAACTGTTCCTCGTCCCCCCATTGTGATCGTCTCGGATGATGACATTGAGGAAACGTTTCAATTTTCTTGATATGAAATAATTCTTGGTTTAAAATGTTCAATATATTGCTCTTTTGCTTTGCTTCTAACCATTCCAACCTACGTGGTAAAACTTACCCCCTGTAAAACGATGTTACGACTGCTGTCTTTAACTCTAATTTTACCCTTCTCTCTATCTATATTACTTTCTTCTGGATGTTGATGCCACTTCTAGCTTTGTGTGGTAGCTATGTGTATTATGACTTCCGTATGTATTTTTTATGTATTCTTGAGGTGTGTATAGACCATGCGGACTTGCCCTTGCTTCTTCTCACACCCACGGGGGGGGGGGGGGGGGGCCCCCCCATCGAAAGCCAACCATGTTCCTAGTCGTAAAATTAGATTCCGTCTACTTACCTAATGTTGTGTCGCTCTGTCTTTCTGTGCTTGAGCCATAAATGTAGTGATGTGGAGTAGAAACATTATTACCCCTCAGGGGAGAAATGTCAGGGAGATTTCAATCTGGAGCTGTTACCCTTGCTCCTCACTCCTCCTCGACAAATGCTGTAGAGCTGATAAGTCTCCCTCCAATGTAACCTTTATTATTGTAACTGTACTTTACATTGTTTTGTTGCTAGTCGCTGACCATTGTTATGACCTTGTTCCTCCTGTTTGCTTTTTGCATTCTGTTCTCCTCCCAAACAAGTCATCTGCCTTATGTCAACTCTTGTTCGAATTTGCGATCAACCCCATCCTGTAAATGTCCTGGTAAGATAGAATTTGGTCTACTGTCCTGTCCTCAAAGGAGATCCTATCCGGTAACTGTGGGATGAAACCTTGCGGGCTCTACCCAACCACCTTAGGCCTAACCTGGTTGGAACCGTTCCCAGCAATTCCTTTGCAGCAAGGACTGTCAGTTTTTACTCTTTTGTATTTACACCTGGGCCAGATATATTTTCCACAGACCTTAAATCCTACTTCCCCACATGCCAGGTATTACAAGACCAATCTATAGATGACGTCATGTTTGAGTTTTAAGTGTATTCATTGTGCTTTGTCTTAGTACAAGCAAACATCCAAATTGGAGAAATACAAATAAATGGCAAAGAAATAACAGTCCCCACAAACTGTTAGTACATCGACACCGTTGCCAAACCCATCCACGGAAGTCTCTAAGTCTTGTTGTGATCTAACCTATCCTAGGACCGTATCTGCTCAGGGGGATCGTCCCGTAGGAATCTCCCTAAATGCGACTCGACCATACTAGCGATAAGTCTGTCCTCCTGTCCGGTGTTTTTCAATTTTTGCAGGAGGTACAGATGTATGACAAGATTTTGAATAGGGGTTTGGATAACATCTCTGTAATGTGTGGTGCAGTGGCAACCCGGACCACTGCACTGTGACTGAGGTTGGCGCTAATGACCAAGTTGTCGACGCGCCATTAAGCCTCATTCCCCCCCCCCATACTAGCTTTGGCGTGAAAGCTCTCACGAGGACCATTTCCCTATCCTGGTACATTGATTTCTCACAAGGCACCCTAACGCAAATTCACTGGGTGGCCCCCATCTTAGTATAGGGGCAAAACAAAGTCCTATGAGTCAGGTACCTAATTCTAATTCTGTAGGGGTTTGGTGGGCTGCAACAGACTTTTGGACCACCTTGTATAAAACAATATGGCATATGCCATATTACAAATGTTCCTTTATTTCCTCAGTTCGATGTTGCATGCGAAAATGTTGTCAAAAAGTTTTGAGCTCCTTAACTAACGATTTAAATCATGATGAAGCAGTGATAAATTATCGTATTTCTGCCCATGTCTGCCTGCACACTACCACTGGTGTCACACCTTGTAGCCTAAGCTTTTTGTAAAAAGAAATGAGCATAAGAAATTGCATTTGTTTCCCCCAGGATACTGAAGACTCACTTGCGAAGCAGGAGGTCTGTCAAGTGATGCCCAATTGAACTAAAACTGCCGTTATCTTAATCATTAAAAACTTACGGTCGGTTTATATGTACGTCTTCTCCTCCGGAAGTAGGAAGGCTAGAAATGTGAGAAAGGTCTCGAAAGACAGGAAATTACTCCGGATATCGTTTAGGCGTATTTTCGTAGTTCTAGGTATAAGTTTTCTCCTCGAAAAAAGCGAAAAAACCCCTTTGGACAATTGTTGAAACGAATTTTTCGAATTTTATTGTTAGCTTCGGAATATAAACTGTTCCTGCTGAGAGGGCGGCCCATAATTGTTGCGCCACGTAAGCGTCGCGTAGGCCAGTAGTGTTGTCAGTGGGAGGGTGGCTGGCAGTCCGAATAGTTGTCATTCAAGAATGAGGCACGTGCAGCTAACTGTTGGAGTTGCATTTTGGATATTTCAAACTCAAACTGCCAATTTGGCCATAAATTTAAAGGAAATTAAGTAAAGATACGAAAAGGTTAACTGCTAAATTAGGCCTACTTAACAAACTATATTGCTAACAGAACAGGTTGTCAGAAATATTTATATATTTATATTTGTAAAACGTCGACATTCGATCAGTATGCCATTACCTGGTGCTCTACTCAGCAGTTTAGCATAATTGTGGTAAACACGCATAACTTCTGGGTATGATTTCGTGCTGCGTGTAGGCCTAACTTGTTTTAAAATAAGTGAAACAAGAAAACCCTTGTAAAGTGTAGTACTAGCACAAATTACAAATGATGTGCGGTTCTTGGTGGTTACATTTATTCAGTCACGTTTCTGAGGAAAGGTTTGCGCTGTTTGAGTGAGCGAAGCGAACTCAATCAGCGTTTGTCATCAGAAACAGCACTTTTTCCTAAATACAGTTAGTAGGTAGTAGGCTATATATTTGTTCATTAGTTAAAATGAATCTGGTGAATCTTATCAAATGTGGCGAATGAGTATAAACAAAGAGAAAAGAAAGAGTAGATGCTGTTAACGTTTGTTTATGAACTAAAACCGTATGAAAAACTTTAAAAAATTTGCTTGATAATTTGACTATTTGTTTTTGGTGTGGAACTTCCGTCTGCGCATGAGTGTTGCAACATGAAATATCCTCGAGCGAAGTGAGACGCAGCCGAATGAGCGAGCGTCAGCGAGCGACTTGGCTAGTTTCTAATTAAAAACTTTCGCACCATTGGCAAAATTCTTTGAATATATGGTGTTGTAAAACTTCAAAACAATAATATTTGTTGTTCGGTAGTAATACCAGACGGGACGGAACACAGAAAACATGCCAACCAATTACAAGAGCAAAATTTACTATCTGATGATTCTCAAGGTGACTTTCAGACCAGTCAAACCAGGATGTCCCAGAAGCCGGGTTTGTTGACAAAGTCAAAGGTTCCAGACGTACTGTCTTTAGTACCCACATTACCAGACTTATCTAGTTCTAAATTGATCGATGTCGGTCCGCTAGTTCTATCTCAACACAGAGTCATGCACCTTGGTTGTAGCGTTGGTGGTGGCTTGTCATTCTTGTCTCTGCAAATTAAGTTCGCCGAAACACTAGCATTGATACGTTAAACAATTTGCCTGCGTTCGTGCAATAAATCACTTCTGTATTGTGTTCTTCTGAACTTTCAGGGACTTCACCCAGATTATGTGTGAGGGGGTGGAGGTCAAGGCGACTACACTTGTGATGGGGATTTGGGGGGATAGCAACCAATTAGCAAATAGGAATACTAATAAATTTAGGTTTACACGTTCTATGTTTAGAATTAGTTAACATTTGCTAAAGCTACTCATTGTCTGTGTGTGATTTTGTAATTTATTAGGGTTACTCGTTTGTTCGAAAGAATAATTAATAATTATCATAATTCCCTGTTTTGTAACTGTGCCATCTGTAAATAGTTCGATTCTCTAATAACTGTCTCTAGGTTATTAAATTTTGTTATTACTAATTGATTGTTAAAAACAATTTTTTGCGGTTGGTTCTTTCATAGTAAAAATAGGAACTGGATATTGGAAGCATACTACATTACTAATATCTCATGTTGTACTCGGGATATTGCTGTTCCAATTCATACGTGTTAGTCTTGCTCTTTACTGATGTGCCTTCATTATTTTACAGGATTCAGTGTAGTTCTCACTGTGATACTTACTAATTGATTAACCTCGGAAGATTGTATAACACCTTGGTGAGGTGGCGTTGTATTTCATTGTGATGTGACCGAGTTATTTAAATTGTACACCACCAACGAAGTGAAGCTATGGAATTCCAAATTCTAGTTCTGAATGGACCTCCTGCGTCTAACCCTGCACGTCAGGATGGATGCACTACAGCTATCGTACACTGCGCATGTCTGCTTTTTCCATGCGTCCAGTCAGTTGGAGCCAACCAATTTTTATATCTAAACATCCTTTTCTGACACTATGTATGATGCAAAATACGTCATCCTTTTACGGTTTTTTTTGCGACCAAGTTTTCCTTATGATTAGTTTGCCTTATCAAATGTTGTCGTCATGAAACAGTTTTCAGTTAACCTGATCGAACTTTGTCATCGTGAACCAGTTTTCAGAGTGGTTTTTGGTACATATGAGGATAAAAAAAATCAAGTTATAGCAAAAAAATTAGTCTCTCATATGCATAATTTATCTTTTATTTGTAGGGGTTATAGTTCCAGAAGGATACAGATACAGGCCCACATGCATGCACACCATATGGTTTTAATAATGCATATACAACAGAAGCCAAAATACTAATCAAATATATAAAAAACAAGCTGATCATTAAAACATTGGTAGTGACCTAACAAGTAAGTCATGACTGACGGGCATTATGACAGTTGGATGGTGTTGTGATGGCAGATACGATCTGAAGAAGTATTTGGTTAGAATTATACTGAATGAATTTAATCTGGTAAATGATATGTGAAATTTGCTGCCGAACTGACGTAATCTTTTTTTCATTTTTGAAAATAGTTGTTGGCGGAGCAGAGCGAGCGATGCGAGTGGAGCATAGAATATAAAGGACAACATGGACATTATCGGTTGCTTGGTTTCCCTTCTGTAGTCTCGGTTAAGCCAAAACGAAAGGTCCAATTGGAATGAAATTTGCTCCATTGCTTGAAACATCAAAATGTGTTGTTGAGTTTCAATATGTTGTAAATCGACCAATTCTTATGGATGAAATTACCCTTTTTCGAATTTATCAATCTAACACTTACATTGTAATTTTGAATTATGAAAAGTAAGGAATTCCGACGAAGCATACACCATGCTGGTAGTCACCAAGTGAACATTTTTAAACCCAGAAAATTAATTCTCCATTTCGACATAATTCAACATTTTTGATCATTGAATTATAATTGTAACGGAAAGGTAAGCAATCCAAAAAACAAAAGAATCCCTTAATGATACATATTAAAGTTATTTGACAAGAATGCTCGGAGAATTGTCTTCAACACGGCGATTAAAGCTGCCATTTATATAGGGTAAGGAAATCCAACATTTATACCCTAAATTCTCTCAGGGTGACGAAACTGTTTACATGAAACAGAAATACGCAGCAGACAACATATTTATACCGCAGTACAAATTATTAAAACGTCTACCTGTAACAGTTTCGAAATTCCCCATTACCGTGGCAACACAAAAGCTCAACACCCTGATACGTGATAAAAACATTCTCGAACACAGTTACGCAACGTACGTTCAATACAATGATCTGATCTGTGGACTCCCACGTAAAGGATAAAGGCTCGAGCAACGATAAGACCACAACGCTTACGCAACTATAAGTTCATTACTGAGTATGTGAAACCTAAACGTGACAGCATAAAAAAAGTACTTTTCTAAATTTAAGCAATGGCCCTTCGAACATTGTCTTAGCCGAGTATGCAGTTTGTATTCGAACTCGGATGGTGGGCTCAGATTGAAAATTTGATTCCGTACAAAATGTGGTAGCTATGTCAATTTTAGCCTGATTTTGGCATTTATGTATATACGAAATTATTGCATGGGGGGGGGGATTGAGGCTTAATGGCGCGTCGACAACTTGGTCATTAGCGCCAACCTCAGTCACAGTGCAGTGGTCCGGGTTGCCACTGCACCACACATTACAGAGATGTTATTCAAACCCCTAATCTAAATCTTGTCATACATCTGTACCTCCTGCAAAAATTGAAAAACACCGGACAGGAGGACAGACTTATCGCCCAACTGACGCGCAATGTCATGCGGAAGATGGAACCGACGACGAACACCATCAAGATGGCGACAATCAACAAGTAAGTGCCGGACCGTAAGTGGCCGTCAACACCAAGAGCATTCAGGAGGGTCAACCCCCCGCAAAAGGAAACAGTGAGTAAGTCGGGTGTGACCAATTCGCAAACGGGCCAACACAACCTCCCCACGGCGACTGCGGCGACACGCCGAGTGCCACTCCTCGACAGTGCCTTTAATGGCCCGTAACTTATTACCGTCCTGTCTGTCCCACAAGGTTTGCCAAAAAGCGTGTAACCTCAGACGCAGAGTTGGAAAGGCATCTGATGAAACAAGGCTGAGATCCCTACCGAGAGAGCCAGAAAGGGCCCCTTTCGCGGCAGAATCAGCTTGTTCATTCCCTGCTATCCCAACATGGCCCGGGATCCAGCAGAAAAGCACGGTTTTCCGCTGGCCTGGCAAGCGGGAAAGCAAAGCTTGGACACGTTGTGTCAAGGGGTTCCGAGGATTGTAATTCGCCAAGGACTCTAGGGCACTCATGGAATCACTAAAGACAATGAAATGCGTGCCCTGAAGGTCAAGGATCCATTCCACTGCCAAACCAAGAGCCAAAAGCTCTGCAGAGAACACAGAATAGCCTGATGGAAGGCGATGGGCAACCGTTACACCCTTACACACACAAGCACACGCCACGCCAACGTCGGACTTCGACCCATCAGTAAACAGGCGCAGATAACCGGCGTACTGAGAACTCAGCTGCCGGAACTCCTGTAAGTACCTTGCTGGTAGAGTAGAACCCTTCGGGAGGGACGCCAGAGCAAAAAGGAAACTGCCACCTGGGACAAGCCAAGGGGCAACTGGCATTCTCCCAAGCCTCAAGACGCAGGGCATTTCAAAGGCTATCTCCTGACAGGACTGCTGGAGCCTATCGCGGAAATCACCCTTACCCACCCTGCGTCTACCGACTCGCAAGTCTGGCCCAAAAACCATGGACCAAGCAGGACTGGATTGCACAGCACGCAAACGCACAGCATACTGAATGGCAAGCTGTCGCCGATGAATGGCCAAAGGTGGCTCCGAGGCCTCAGCATAGAAGCTGACCACTGGAGAAGTTCGAAAAGCCCCAGTCGCCACACGCAGGCCACTGTGATGCACAGTGTCCAACATCTGGAGAGTGGAGTCACTAGCCGAATCATAGACCATACACGCATAATCAAGTTTGCTGCGGACAAGGACTCGGTAGAGGCGCAACATGGCAGCGCGATCGGCACCCCATGAAGTGCCCGACAGGACCCGCAAGATGTTAAGCGCCCTCAAAGCCTTGCCTTTAAGCTGACGTATGTGTGGAAGCCAAGACAACCTGGAATCGAACACCAGACCCAGGAAACGTGCCTGTGGGATCGGCGTTGACTTTGAGAGGTCTATGCAGGGTGGCTTTACATTTAGGATATGGCAGTCCGCTCCGGAATCGAAGTGGTAAGTGGAGTGTCTGGAGGAGGAGGAAGAGTCTCTACGATCGACTGTAAATCCTGAGAGTCGCTGCAGGATTTGGTTGCTGTCGATTGCATCGATGTGGGTTAGGGTCCCCTAGTTGGCGTTGCAAGAACTGTAGCGGGTGGAAGAAGGTCCGACTGTGTGAGAGACATTAACATTTAAAGGCATTGTGGTAGATTGGATGGTGGTTGTGCTGAGAAGAAAGCGGGGTGGCTCGCATAAGCTGGCACCGCCCCCCTCCTGTAAGGGTTGGAGGTTAGGGCAGCTTGCTCAAAAATAATCTGCTTGTGGGCTATTCTGGCTGGAGAGCCTCGACAGTTAGGATTGTTGATGGTAAAAGTATTCTTTTGTCGCCTCAAACATGGGATGGTCAAGTCCATCAAGAATCGCCAGACTCACCTCGTGCTCGGTGATTACCTTTCCGGACGCCACGCATGCTTGGTTCAGACCTAATACGTGTGATGTGACGTGGTCATTGTACCCAATGCTAGAACAAATCTCGTATCACTGGGCATGCTCCCGTGGTCGAACTATAACTGTAATACACAATGAGAAGGTGTTTATGTTAGCTCAGCTGAGCCACCACATCGCTTTAAACTCTTCTTTGCCGAAAATGTTACCCTGTTGAAACTAGGGCTATGCAGGTCCCCTTACCGAAGCAGTCTAAAGTTCAGGCGTGAAGGTCTACCGTACGCAAAAGTGCTCCAGACACACGACACTGTCACTAGTCCATGTCGCCAGCTGCTGCCATCTGATGATCAGAGAGTATACATTCTGACAGCTGATCCCAAACAATTTTAGGACTCCCCATCTCCACCTATTTGCCATCATCGTTCTACTGGCCCTCAGCTCAAACCTCTGGCTGCGTGGCCGACTGAATTTCTCGCCGTACGGCCAACCCCCTTACATCATGACCTGAGTGAGGTTGACAATGATGGTGCCCAACTTTCTCCACTAATGGACTTTGTCTACGCCCCTTATGAGCCATAGTCGTTCTGTGGTAATGTGAATGTGCAACTGCCCGACCGAAATCTGCCAACCTTCAAGGAGGCCATGCAAAGACCCGACCGTGAAGAGTGGAAAATGGCTATTAACGCCGAACTCCAAATACTAGAGGATCTTGCTGTTTGAGAGTTTGTCCCGCGCCCTCCTGGGAAGAAGGTGCTACGTTCCAAATGGGTCTTAACTCGTAAATACAATTCTAATGCTCCCGTCATAAATATAAGGCACGCCTTGTTGTCTGTGGGACTTGTTAAGGTGCAATCCTCAAGATACTCCTCAGCATAGTAGCTGCCAAGTCGCTGATCACCTGGTGACGGAGTCTGCAACCTTTTGAAGGCGTTATATGGTCTTCCTTCTTCGGGCCGCTGCTGGTTTTAACATCTTTGAGACACCCTACTGAAATGCGGCCTCAGCCAAATGGCAAGCGACCCTTGGGTCTCCTCTTGAAGAGAGACAAGCGCTTCATGGTAATGTGTGCCCATGTCGACGACTGCTTGTCCAGCGGGGACGACTTGCTGATAGACGAAGTTGCAGATGATATAAATAAACACTTCACTTAAATTCAAACCTCTAATATCCTCTACCTGGGATACTACCTAGAAGCAAACGAGATTAGCATCTTACTGTCCCAGGAAAAATATATTGACTGTGTTGTGGAAGCTTTCCAGCTTGAGAACTCTAAGACAGTACGTTCCCCGGCTTGTTCTTTAACAGTGTCTCGACGACTTTGAGCAATCACAGCCCTGTGACATCAAGACGTACCAGACAATAGTGGAATCTCTCCAGTATATAGCCCAGGGCTTGTAGGGATTGATCTGCCATGATGCCCTGACACTCGTCATCCCTGCTGGACGTTGCACTCACAGTGGTCTTATGGTACTTTGACGCAATTGACCTCGCCTGGCAAACCTCTTTCTCAGTTTGCCTTTTGCCTCCAACAACTCTCTGTACACTGTATTGTCATGAACAATTGTTAACAACAATGTAAAACTTGTGTACATTATAATATAAGATTGTAAACTGGTGCAGTGCCTAGCCAACAATGTGCCAGCTTAGTGCTAGGGTAATAATGCAGTAAAATCCCCTACCTTCATTCTGTTCTTTCCTGTAACCAAGTAAGTCCTCTTTCGAAATCTATTAGAAATTGTCCACCATTAGTCCTCCAACTGCTCAAATTTAACCATTCATGGCCCCCAAATCTCTCACTAGAATCACCCTCATCCCATTAGAATTATTATTGGCAGGGATAATGTCATGGCAGACGCCCAAACATCCTAGAACTAAACCAATTAATTAACATAAATGGCAACTCTTGTTTCCGTAGTAATTACGTTCTATCACTGAGCCATCCTTCACCCAACCCATCTCATGAGTTAATGCCGCCCGACATTACCGATCCGTCCCTGCAGGCTCTAGGCCGGACGTGACCTTCCCTGTCTGTTCCCTGTCATGCTTTTCACATGCTCCTAGGATGATTCACCTCAAAGCTGCTAAACGAGTCATTAGGTACTTGAGGACCACCCTCGCCTATCGTATGGTGTTCCAGTGGGGAGGCAAACCGGGACTCCATGGGTCTTCTGATGCTTCATGGAGTACGACTTATGATGGAAAAGGGTTCTCCGGCTACTTCGTATCAGTATATCACGCACTTGTTTTCTGGAAATCCCAGAAACAGACAGCAACTTGCCTAAGTAGTATGGAATCCGAGTTGGTTGCAGCAATGGACTGTGCGCGAGAATTCATGTAGAAATATAAGCTTCTCTCCGAATTGGGTCTGACTAATCCACCGTCTTTCCCGCTATCTCCATCGACCGACAGTCAATCGCTCATCGCTCTAGTGCACAAGCAGGACTTCGGTGCTAGGTCAAAATATTATGCTCGGAAACTCTGGTTTTTGCGGGATTTGCTACAGGTCGGCAAGCTCCAGCTATGTTATCTCCTGAGTGAAGATTTGGTGTCCGACATATTCACCAAGCCAGTGATCCCGCCCACCTACATAGGTTGAATGCACGGGGGTAACAAGCCTAGGTGCCCCATAGGACCAGTATGCATAAGCCATGTTGTTGTGTGTGGGAATGGATAGCTGCACAAGCTTAAAAGGATAATCAATAAATTGGGGATGAATGCTACAAGTATTAAATGCTAAAGGCAATTAAGGCCGATAGAAGGGATAAAATGGGGGTTGCAATGGAGAATAAATATCATTATTCATTAAACACATTAAGCAGTCGATCCCCAGACCGCTTCTACTGCCATACGGACAAGATAAGGATCAGGAGGATGTGAAAGGTCAGAAAAGGGAAAGAAAAGGGTTAGAAAAGAGTAATAGGCAAGTTGGGAAAAGTCGATGGTTGTGCCAAAAGTCTTCAATCCAAAGAACACGGAAGAAAAGACGAGGGAGAAGAATGGGAAATATAAAAAAATGTGATATGTGGCTAAAACCAACTTAGAAGGGGGGAAGTTGGGAGAAAACCCGAAAATTCTTATGCCACGATATGAGAGGGAAAGGCCTTACAGACAAAAGCATTTGCAAGAAATATCCAGCAGGTAAAACATCTATGAAGTCTATGTATGCTTAAGGCTAGTAGTGATAAACTTGGTTAAAAGCTTTAAAAAAAGGATGTATTAAACAATAGATAGGTCCAAATACATCTCGCTAACCTTTGGTAACCTTTAGGTGGAGGAAACATTGCATGCTGTGAGCATATGTGATGTTAGCTAGGCAGACCAAAGTTATGAGCACTAGTGTGTGTCTGAACAAAATTTCGCCAAAATATGGAAAAATAAGGCAAACTTGATTTAGGCGAGTAGGAAATGTTTGCATAGCTTGCATGAGTTCATTAACCAAAATTCTTAGTGAATTACTAGGTAAATGTTCAGCTAGGTTAGGGGAGTTTCGTTACGCTAGAAAAGGGTTGTGTATCATGCAGTTAGGAGTTAAATTCTTGCAAAGCATGATTAGTCGTGGTGTACATAATTCAATCCTTCATTTGAGTAAGACAAAATATTCATCATATTGTTTAGGTCGGGGTTTGGGATAAGCCTAGTGTAGTGCAAATGCAATAGCACAATAACATAATAACATAATAGCCTAATACCCTATATTCGGTGTAGTGTACCTTAATTCTTTCATGTTGGGCTACGAAATATTGTAAAAATTTCTTCCACAAAGGTGAAACAAAACAAAAAAAAAACACAATCACTACTGTGTACACCATAGAGTTGAAAAGACGCAAATACAATACACTAAAGGTAAAACATCGTATAAAGGCATCAAAACATTTAGCAGTTGCAATACGGCAATAATTCGCTAAAATGCATTTACATTATTTACTAATTCACCAAGGCATAATTGCAAAATGACCAAAATTATTATTATTACTTAGGCAGGCATGATTAGGACAAATAATTGTATTAAAAGTACCACGAAGAATTCGCACAAAAGTTCAGCTCAAAACTAGTTGGTGGTAAAATGTTTCTTCAGAAACGAGGCATGATTACAGGCATTTTTGTATTCGGTATCCTTTTTTTCTCTAGGTTGGGTTGGTTGAGAGGGATAAAGGTAGGGGTTTTGTAGGTTAGATGCAAACTCCTTTAGGCAAATGTTTTTGGGCGGTGGAATTGTAGAAAAAACTTGTTTCTGGTAACCAAAATGAGTTTAGCTACGGATTGGTACATGGAAAATTGGCCACGAGTGTCTACATGATTAAATAATTCTGTTCAGAGTAGCAAAATTTAGTGGCAGGAGTATTCAATACGGATTGGCAGACGAACATTGCTTCCCGGACAATACTACGAAAGTGTTTGGCCAACGTGACTGTTAGGTAATTAAACATGTCGAAAGTTACTAGCTGACACTTTGATGGGGACTTGCTGCCAAACAAGGACTACTGCTACGAAAATTGAGAAACCAACGTACCAGGATAGGGAATTGGTCACGAATAAGCAACTGTGGTGGGGCACCTGGGATCCAGTCGGAATTAGGGAGATTCCTACGGAATGATCCCTCTGAGCAGATACGGCTCCAGGGTAGGTTAGATCAAAACAAGACTTAGAGGCTTCCGTGGAAGGGTTTCGCAACGGTGTCGGTGTACTAAGAATTTGTGGTAATTTGCTATAAATAATATAGGCCGAGAGGCAGTTTGTGAGGACCATTACGTCTCTGCCATTTATTTGTATTTCTCCAATTTGGATGTTTGCTGGTGCCAAGACAAAGTACAATTAATACACTTAAAAGTCAAACATGACGTCATCTGTAGATTGGCCTTGTAATACCTGGCATGTGGGGAAGAAGGGAATAAGATCTGGGGAAAATATACCTGGCCAGGGTGCAAAGACAAAAGGGTAAAAACGTACAGTACTTGCTTCATTGGAATTGCTGGGAACGGTTCCAACCAGGTTTGGTCCATGGAGGTTGGGTAGAGTCCGTAAGGTTTCATCTTACAGTTACCGGACAGGATCTCCTTTGAGGACATGACAGTAGACCAAATCCTATCTCACCAGGACATTTACAAGATGGGGTTGATCACGAAGTCGAACAAGAGTTGAGCACTCCAGACGGGATAAAAACACTCCTGACCTGGATAAAAACACTCCTGACCTGGATAATGCCAACATTTTATTTTACTGAAAAACAGCTGAGAGCCAGGATTAATCTTGAAACTCTTGTTATTTTATCACATCAACCACCTGTTCACAATTACATGTTCAGGGGCCTTTATCTCCTCTCTCCTTTGTCCTGTTCGTGTTTATTTATTTATTTTTTGCAATTAAGATAAACAAAACTAGAGTCCACTTTACGGCTATTGGCCCGGGAGGTGAGGGGGTGGGGCCTGTTGAACGAGTGTTGTAATCGTTCCAAGCAGATTCTGGAAGCTCAAAACCTTTAAGACATTGAAATACCTGATATGACATAGGACGGCATGCCTTTTGATAATGTTAGCCATAGTTCTTCACATTTATAAAAATTACTATACGTTATAACTACGACTGTAAATTTGGCAGTTGCCTTGCCCAACGTAGCCTATAAAGCTAATGGGTTAGGTAATTCCCATTGCCTCCCCCCCCTCCCTGCCCCAATCTCCTACCTCCCAGGATCATCAGTTGGAACTGGCCATTTACATTCTCCCCTTACGGCTTTCAGCTGGTTTACGAAGATTTATTTTTAAACGTCCGGAACAACGAACTTACTTGGGCTGCTCAGTTTCAGGAAAATAAAACAGGTTTTTTTTAGGAATAATAAAAAGGAACTTCTGCTGCATTCTTTTGCTTTCTTAATTAAAATATAGCATTACTTCTAACGTATTTCATTACGGAAACATTAAGGCTACTGGGTTGAGAGAGGCCTTGAAAAGAAGCCAGATCCGCTTCACGGCAAAACTTCGTAAGATTAGAGGATATTGCAGTTTCGAACGTAATTTATTATCGCGAAGTTTTCCCACTGGTAGGTTCACCTTGCTGCATCCGAGTTTGTTTAGTATGAGGCCACAGTACAGCGTGCGCCTTGCAAGGCACTCTGATTCAGGCTTCCAACGCGTCCGCTAAACCATGACTTAAATACTCGATCATGAAAGAATAGGGACAAATAGGGCAATATCTCTGTAACGAAGCATTTTTGGATAGGTGTTATATAGCACTTTTCGACTTGTCTTTACCTCCTGAGTATGCCCTGGAAGTTTGTCGGTTTTATTCTCAAACACCCTGTATATTGAAGCATAGTTGGGCACATTTCAGGTACAAAATAATAATGCGGTACAAAAGCTTAAATTGTGTTGAAATCGAGAGCAATGACCCACCTGACAAAGATTAACTCGTGTAGGAATGCCAGCTAAGCTGCTTTCTATACAAAATCTGACCCTCAATAACGTTGATAATGTGTTACTAGTTAGCTAGCTAGTCCGCTCATCCCCATGCTAAATCCCATAGGGTGATTATTCATCGATACGGAGATAACGGGAAGGCTTCCAGCTATGAAATTTTATGAATGAGTGCAGTACAATACAATATTCGTACCTTTAATGGTTTGAAGCCTGGGGCGTAACGGGGATGGCGTGGGAGGCTGCGTAAGTACGAAAATATTCTTATAATCATTGTTAGTATTGTCGGCATCGTCTCTCATTGGACGGCCAAAGTTCAGATAATGAGAACGTGTATACTGACCTGCGTGCCAAGACACAGACTAGTGTATCATGATAAATCTAAACAACGTTGCCAAACAAATTGTATTCACGTCCAATTCTCGAAAAATAATCAACTGTAAAAACAAAGCAAAATAAACAAAGCCAAAAACTGGTAAAGAGGCTACAAAGTTGAGAGTGGTTTGGCCCTTCAAAGGAGTGATATCAACACACCAAAACTAACTAAATAAAACAAATTACAGCAAAATTAAAACCAAACCAAAAACCTATAAAGAGGTGACCAAGTTGAGAATGGTTCAGCCTATAGGCAAAAGGTAGCCTAGTAGCAAAGTGTTGAAAACCAATTTCTTGTTGACATGGCACTTTATTACAAATCTGCACGGTAGTGGAGTTGAATAAATACACAATTAAAAAATAAAGGAGTGATATCATATCAAAAACCAAAACTGGTAAAAGGGGCCGCCAAGTTCCGAATCGTTCGGCCCGTCAAAAGAGGGATATCAACACACCAAAACATTCGCCAACTTAATCGTACCGAATGATACTTTGGACGTTAAATGAAAACTTGAACATTGTTACCGAAAGTAGCAATGTTCTAGTTTTCATTTAACCTTCGAACTATTAAGTGGTGCAATTAACTTGGCGAATGTTTTGGTGTGTTATGTTTTGGTGTGTCCTTTGAAGTGGCCTCTTTTACCAGTTTTGGTTTTTGATATGATAAATACAATGACGAGTAAAATGGTCATGTGGTACAGATAAGCTCCACCACAAAATCAAGTACCACATAGCTGCATGTGTATATTTTTTCAACAACATGCAGACCAATTTCTATCCCCCAAGAATATTAGCTATAACATGTCTTTTGGGTTCTACTGTATTTATTTTAAAAGCTTTGTTTAATTTGTCGTTGTTTACTTCGCGATGCACCAAAAGAAGTTTGCATACTGGTAATAAAAAAAAACAATGCCTTGCAAGTTGTACATCCTTATACCTCGTTTCTTCATTTTACCACCATAAATTTGAAACATCGAGATTTTTTTTTCAGATAAAGAATCGAAACACTCGGGTACAACCGTGTGGAACTAATAAGATTGTAGCAGAATGCCTGGAACTTTGTTTAGAAACGACTATATTTTCTATGAATATAAAGAAACCTTGCAGGTATGTTTATAGCCCTTTCATTAAAAGTCCCATCTCCAGATGTTCAGAATTGAAGCCAGTCTTTGCGGGGAATATACGGAATTTAAAACATGCACTTTCTACGGTTTCGTGAAAATACCTAACTCTTTAAAACTTATGTATTTATGAAGAAATATAATTATGCCATCTGATTTCAACAAAACAATGAAAAGCATAAACTTTTTAATGCAACTGAGGAAATCCATACTCCTGCCCAGGTGTCTATTGCCCCAAGAAACATTGTGCACTCCAATGTCAGCGCAAAATGGCTTACCAAACTAGACGTACACTAAAAACTCATCTTTAGAACACAAGTTTTAGGGGAGGAGTTAAGAACTAAGTTTTTGTGTTTTTTTAAATTTGTTAGCCGTACACAGTTTGACCTTTGAATTATTGGCATTTTTCTCTTTTCTAATTACCACATTGATGTAACATTAAAATTTAAACCTGTATAGCCCACTTGATGCACAATGTTGACTCAATAAGTAATCGAGAGGGAATCAAAGGAAAATCAAATTTTCTTTTATTGTAACATGCGCAGATATGGCACAATAAAAGGAACTTAAATAATATTTTATCATATCAACATTGAGGGAAACTGATGGAGGTGTACTCACTGGTGAGTTAGCAAAAAATAAATAATAGGCTTACTCCCAGCATAACATACACCGGTCTAGCCAGTTCCTGCATACCTGAGTGAAATACTATACTGGGTAGCATGAAATGAAAACATTACGATCCACCCCCGGCTACTCCTACGACTACCCATGCCTCCTCCCCACTTTCTCCCATTGTCTAGCCAGATTTCCCTCCATGCGCTCCATGGTAACCCCTTTCAATCCTCCGCACCCCCTCCTCGCTTTCCCCATTGTGTGGTGTGAATTTCCCCCCTTCCTGCTCCCCTCCCTTTGAACTCCCGCTTTTTGTTTTGTTAGGGAGGTAAATGTCTTTTTTCAATGGAGGTCGTTACTCAACCAACATCTACAATTAAGATGCATTTAGCAAAATCAACAAGTCGGCAAACAATACATGTCAGCTCTAAGAGCTAGCATTAATAAAGCACTATTTCGATTGTTACTGATTGTTACAGACCACACCTGTTTGTTTGTTATTGTCAGTCACTCTCCCTCTTTCATTATAGTGCATGATGATGAATTTGCTTGCCCATCGTAAGCATATTATACATATGTATATATATATTTATATATTATACAGATAGATTATGATCAGCATACTTTATCAGTTTTGAATCACCATTAAACTAGTCAGCACTGTACGTATGGCCTAAAGATTGTAAAATTATGAATCAACATTAAAGAACTATTATTACCAATCCTATTTCCAGGCATGAAAATTTAATCTACATTGACGTGTCTTTACATTTAATCAGTGTTGAATTAGTTAAATCGAAACAAACACAGTAGACGCAATCCGAACCAAAATTCACAAAAAGAGAGCAATGCAGCTCCACAGGTGGTTAGTGGAGCAGCCACGACTTTAAACTGTGGAGAAAAGGATTGAGTCAACAGGGCTGGAATTATTCCGTGGCCATACAGCCACTTTCTGTGAAAAAAACAGTGTGTATTTTATCACATAAAGGCCTCCATGTAGGGGGCAATAGTGACCTCTAGCAAGGGACGGTGCTAAATAAAAGGAATTGGGGACAATATCTTTGATATGATTGCTAAGGATCAAATACTTGAGAATAAGTTTTCTGTGCATTATATTTGATTAATAGCGGTAAGGTTCAGTTTCGGCAACAGTAACAATAATAAAGTCCAGTATCATTTGAGATGTAACATGGGTAAGCTATCTGGTATCAGTATTCATGCACTTGTTGAGGAAATGTTATGAGAAAAATGAGAAAACTAAAGAAATTTGGGCTAGAGATGGTTTGAAGGACAAAGTGAGTTTCTTAAGGCTTTGGCAAAAAGATGATCCACATGAGCGCTAGAATTTCATAGTGGGCTCGACAAGGATGCTGAGGTCCAAGTCTGCAGACGTCGGTTAATAATAAAAAAAAATAATATCCAGCATTTCAGCGTGACTTCAATATTTAATCAACATTAAGCAGACCTACACATGATTATGAGAATTAGTTTTGAATCAGCATTAAATTAAAATGTCATTATCAATACTGCTTCAGAATTACTCCAATGGTTTGTCCTATCTATCTGCATGGCTTTAACATTAAATTAGTTTTGAATTAGCCTTAAAACTTATTACCTGTTTAGTATGGCTTTAGTGTTCAATTGTCCACATGAAGTTTACATCGCTCTCAACAAAGCTTTAGCAGTGAATTTTTTTTTAAATTACCATTATTATCAATGTTTTCACATGGCTTCAATGTTAATGTTGATGTTGACTTAATGTGAATATTAGTTTCAGCAAATATTTAGTAGCAACACATTATGTATGGCTTTAACATTTCAATAGTTTTTAACCAGAATTAAAAAATGCCACTAGGAAATATTGTTGCATCGTGATTTCAGGGTTTAAATAACATTAGGTAAATATCTACATAAACATGGCATTAAACCAGGGCCGGGCTGTTCTTGGTGGATGGGCCTCTCTACCCTGGGCGTACATTACACTTGAAAATCGTCCACTCTCTTTTCTTAAGAGAACACAAAACTACGTCATAATCAACAACTTAACAGGCAATATTCTCAAAAATGTTACTTCTGGCGGCTGAGCAAATATATTGGCGTGGCCACGAATGGCTTTGGGGAGGGCGGGGAAGGCATTCGTCCAATTTCGACCAGTGCTTGTTACATACTACAGTACGCCCCTAGACCACTCCACCTTGCCCTTCAGTAGCCATTCTACCCCTGCTTTAAACTGAATCAGTTACGCAGCATTAAAGATATCTCTTTGCCTACATATTGCAGTAAGAATTCGATATTTATTCAACATAAAGTAGACATCGTTGTCAGTTTAACCTATACAGTGAATCAATTGTAAATCAGCAATGCAGTAATGTCATTTAGTAACAATGTTGCAACAGACTTCAATGTTTAACCCTTTATAGCCTGGCGTCCTTTAAAAGGACAGCTACTGAACGGCAAAAAACTAAGTCCCAACGCGCAACACGAGCTTTATGAGGGGTCCCCGGGGACCCCGAGTAAAGCGAGCAGCAACAGCCCAGTGGTCAGCGTCCTCGTCTGCAAACCAAGTAAATGCCGAATCGAATCCCGCGACCGACCCAACTATCATATGGGACTTTAAAAAATATATCCAGTTTGGCATGGGAATTAAAGAGTTAATGAAAGATTATTGCACATCACTGTCTAAAGCAATAGGAGGATTTTAAAAGAATAAAGCTTACTAAAACTGCACAAATACACACGATGGTCACACAACGTTTCGCGATTCAATTCCTCCCGTTGTCAAGTGGTTTAAAAAATGAGGAGAAATCACGTGTCAAAGTCAAGGAACACTATTAAAAAGTTAAAAACTAAAAATTTAAAATGTAAAGGCGAATGTTTATCAGCTTGTCCAGAACAGATAGGAAAAACAAGACCTAAAATTGGTATGCTCAAAGAGAGGCTGAATGCGAAAGGCCCTATCATTTATACCACCTTGAAGGCAAAATGCAATGCAGGAAATGGCATGTTGAAATATGGGCATATTAATGCTTATTACTTATGTTATGATCGTGGGTGGTTATGAAGGTACGGCGAGTTAAACTTAACTATTCCGAGTTTTTTTTTAATTACAGGGACATATTCTTTAATGGATTTATTTTCAGACATGATACAGTTACGCACAGCATGCTGGTGTGATAAAATTACAATATTTCGTAGTATATTCTGAATCTAAGCTGATTATCTTTGAAGACAACTTGAGAATTTTCCAGGTCAGGTGTGTGGCCTATCTGCATCCTATTGGACGATTTCCTCTTGCTCATGCAGTGCTTAATCAAGGAACTGGTCGTAAGGTTCAATTTAAAATTCCATCTGTGGTTCGTAATTCTTTCCCACAGTTTTTTAGGACCCTTTTCCTACATTGGTGGCACCACAAGTAAATTCTTTACATGGAATCTGGTATACCGTGTTGTGAGTGTTCAATAATTTCTTCTTTTTTTTATTGATATCTTTTCCAGGGTGGGTCAGCTGCTTAATGTTGGGGTGGTTTCTGGAGACAAGCCTAATAAGTTTTTCGGTTAAATTTTCCTAAGATGCTCAGTGATTCCTTGTGTATACAGAAAAGTAAAGTAATTAAAGGCTTTTCTATAATTTTAGTGTTATTATATAAGGCTTCAAAAATAAGTCTGGTTCCTAACTGCATAGGGATAGCTGTTCCTCACTTTTTAGAGCACTTGAAAACGGGATGAATTGAATCCCGAAACGTTGTGCGATCATTGTGTTTATTTGTGTAATCTACATAATAATAGGCAGCAGGCAGCCAAGTCACCGGCCACGCGATTCTGTCGTACAATCAAATACCCCAACCTGTAGTGCCATCTGTTGACGGGATTCGCCTTCAAATTCGGGTTGGGACACTTTTCCAACATATTCGAACAGATGGCGCCACTTACCAAACATGCCATGTCGCCGTCTATTGACGGCCTTGGACTACAAGTTCGGGTTATAACACTTTTTCCAAAGTCTTCGAAGAGATGGCGCCACTTACCAGACCTGCCGCACCGTTTTGGGGTTCGTTTTTTGGTATTGTTGTGGTGCCAAAGTCGCCAACAAAGTTTTAGTCGCGTGGACTGTGCCATTGTCGGCGTTTGAGCTAAAAAGAAAAACAACCCGTGTCTACTAAACCAGAACACTTTAAACCAAACGACGATTGGTTCTTAATTTCGAGGGCCCCAGTGGGCCTCGAAATTGGCAGCCTGATACGATGGAAAGGCGCATTTATTTATTAAATGTTCACTTCCAGAAAGGAGTTGAATTGTTTTTAAGTGGGCGGCAACAATCGTTGCTTGCAACAATGTCGCCATGCACGATACCGAGGTGAATTGTTTCAAAGAATTAAATTAAACATAGGGTTACTTGCTTACTGAATGCTGGATTTCTCAGGGCTTTTTTTAGCCTTCAGTCAAACACACGCTAGTTACTTTTCCGGGGCTGCACCAAAGGAAGAAAGTAACGGGGCGACGTTTCGGAGAGGGGGAGGCGAGCAAGCGTGTATGGCGGGGGGGACACGTATGCAAATCCGGGTGGGGGCAGGAGTGTGGGATTGGGGGTTAAAGTAATTGTGGGGGAGTAGGCATATGTGGGGGCCATTCACATGTTTGGTCTTCGGTTTGATAAATTTAAAACCAGAGACCAAACACCTAGAGGGAGGCGCGGGGGGGGGGGGGGTAGTAGTGCGCAGTATGTGCACGGGCACAACTAGTTTATTACTATTGGACAATAATTGTTGTTGGGTACCTAGTTTGCAGGTTTATCACGTTGAGCTACATGATAAACCTGCAAATCCTTCATACAGATTTACTTAAAGTTTTCTTTATATAACACCTGAAAGAATTTCATGAAACGAGCAATTGCATGCACAGACTTTTGTTGGCACTTACTACTCATTATAAAATACTTGTTATTAATTGGTTCAAATTGCTGATAGGCCTACGATGTGTAAGGAATGTAAGGAATAAATTGCATGCAAAAGCAGCATACTAAATAACTCAAATGTTTGGTTTATTCTTTTCAGACTGCCCTTTATAAAACATTTTGACCAACTTCCACTCTGTGCAAATAACGATGAATTACAAGAAATGATGCAAGCAACTTACAATGTTACTGAAATTTTTTCTGGTGAAAATGACTGCAAATGTGCGAAAAAGTGTCGGGAGATATTGTACGAGGTAGAGTACCTCTCAGAAGCTGATGGAGTGGAAGTTATTGTTCCGAATGCTTTCATCAAAGTTACCGAGCAACAAACAGCATACAACGGTTACACCCTCTTTGCTGATCTTGGTGGAAGTCTGGGATTGTGGTTGGGTATATGCATTTTTCAAATTCTGGAAATTTCAACATACTGTTTATCGAAAATTCTTCCAAAACCTTTAACACAGACTATTACTAAAAAACAAGACCTTCCATTTGGACGAAGAGTTAACATTACCGTAGCTAAACCCGCAGCAACGAAGAGGAAACCCAATAACGTCTTTAATGATCTACCAGGATTTAAAAATGTGGTTAAACGAAACTCTCCATTGTGGGTAAGATCACTGTGGTTGATATTTTCAGTAGCAGCAGTGGTGTTCTTCTGTGTCCAGTGCACAGTGCATGTAACTTATTATTTATCTGACCCATCTGCAGTAAATATACATTTTTCTAAAAATTCAACTATATCTATGCCGTCAGTAATGATTTGTGGTGTAAGACCAGATAACCTTTTACCAGCCTTGAATGCAAGAAACATTTATAGGAAGTTTGGTACATTTCTAACTCATAATGAAGTTTTAAATATGCTAACAAACAAGACCTTGAATACTGAAGAAATTTGGAATATGACAATGACTGATTACACAGGCTATGATGAGGTAAATAAAGATGATATTCTGTAAATTAACATAACACTCATTCGGCCACATTGCTTTTCTTGAATAAACAATAGACTATTCCGTGAAGTTAAATTTAATAGCCTAAACTGCTTTCACCAAAATCTAGTTGTTTATATTTAACCTGATAATACCCGCAGAGTTCATTGCTTGTCCAGGAAAAATTGCTATTCATTGCACAAATTTACAGATTCAGTACTGTTGTTGAAATTACAGCCAACATGCTTGCTGCAAACAATTAAAACGCTAATATTTCAGTATCAACAAATTAAAAATGCAAAGATGACTCGTATTCAGAGATGCAATTCATAGCAATGATATCTTTTTCGTTAGTAATCTGCGTGAAGATGCAAAATTATGCGCACATTTTGCATTTCCTTTTTTCTATTGTTACTGCCTTTTTTTTAATATTAAATAGTTGTTTACATGAGGTCTGGTTCTAAGCTTATTTTACAGTAAAAAATATAACTACTTACTTCAGTTGGGCTACTTCTAGGCAAAAGTAATTTTTTTTCTAGATGTAAAAAACAGCAAGATCTTATTTTGTTGAGAATATGACTGTTATAGGTTCGAAAGATTGGTCGAAATGGTCGAATAATTTGAAATAAATAAAGATACGAGCCTATTTTCTTTGGCTTTTTGGACCTAAACATAAAACTGGTTTAGAGTGGGAATTCAACCTACTACGTTTAAAATCAAAGACCAGATCCCAAATGATCACCCATAATAATAAAGCCGCTTGGTGTCATATACCGTTGATTCAATTCCCCACTCAGCTGGTTAAGTGAGTAAGTGTGATAAACCAAAGGAAATAGGTATGCTTCTGAATTTCCTTTGTACACCACGAGCACGAAAAAATTATTCTGTGTACTACTAATAATCTTCAAACATGTGACCGAATTATTATCCTTTTTCTTTAAAGAACCAACCAATCACAGAAGAAGGTAAATAGATAAAATAAAACTATGCTTGCTAACTCCACGCTTAGCTAATATTTTAATTCTCCAAAGCCTTTTACTATCGGAAAGATATCTTGTAGGTAGTTGAACAAATTGAACTGGTGCAGTGATTATGTAAGTCTGTCCTAATGTGTTTTCTATTGCAGGTTTTGGACTTTGGTTTAACGCATTTACACTTTGCTTTAACACGTTTGTACATTGCTTTAATACTTTTGCATCTGGATTTACCACTTTTGTACTTTGCTTTAACACTTTTGCATTTGGATTTCACACTTTTGCACTTTGCTTTAACACTAAAAATAAACTGAATTTAGGATTTGTAGACTATAACTAATTTTTGTTGTAATAAATTAGCATTATTAAATAATAAGAAATCAAGGAGAATTAAGAATGGTTTATTGGTACACAAATACAAGGGTATTACTTAATAGTAAGTTGGACAGATGAAAGAAACGTCAATTGCAAATCTCGTTGATGCGTTACTGAGCATTTTCTTTCTATACAATTTGTCACAATTTACAGTTTAGTCAATTTTTAGGAAAGTTACGTATTTTGAATTTAGAAAAAGTGGACTACTAATAATGAACTTTGAGAAAAATTCATAAAGCATTTATTGTAATTCATTTCATTGAAACTTTTATGGTTAAATTATTTTCATTGCTTTAAGCCTTACAACGTAACTTTTAAAAATTAGGGCAAAAAAAAAACATTTAAAATGTTTTCATTGGAAACTCATTCTTCGGGTTCTCCACGATATCCCACAGATAGGTCACTATGAATTGGAACGCGATCCATGGATGGCAGCAAAAACTGTTGACTGTGGTCGATCCACTGCCTGCAGTCTGTTATAGTAATGGTTACTGTAGCTTCCCTAATTGCTGCGAGCAAAGATGGGCGGTATTGGGTACTCTCGCACCTCACATTTAGCTTCATCTTGGAAAAAGCTTGTTCTATGAGATTAAGGAATGGGATGTATGGAGGCAAATAAATTAGTTCGTATCCAGCAGCCTCCACAGTATTATGGATGGTGCGAGCATGGTGAAACGGTACATTGTCCATGATAAAGATAGTGTGGCCTGTAAGCTGGCCAATAGTTGCTGACAGGAATGTGGCAAGTTTTTGATTGTTGAAAGGTGTCAATTGAATATGTAAGTGATCAACAACATCTTCTGAAATGGCCTAACAAATTGATATATTGCCACCTCTATTCGTTGGGGTATTTACAGTGGCTCTCTCTCCATTTACGTTGCGCCCACGCCTTTGGCAAAGATGCAGGTTAAAACCGGCTTCATCTACATATATTAGTTTTAGTTGACCTCCAGCCAATGGGATGATTCTGCGGGCATATTGTACCCTTGCTTCGATTACTTCCGGGCTATTACTTGCTGCTGGTACCTAAGATATGTATACAAAATGTGGTGAAAAAAAAAGAAAACCCTTCTTACAGTCAGAGGCGTAAATAACGTTGGGGGGGGGGGAGAATGCCTAAAAAAACAGAGCCAGAGGAAGGCAAAAATCCTTGGAAAAAATTGTCTGCGATATTTTTCATAACTTTTTTTTGTGTAGAATCATACATTACGCAACATAAGAAAATAAGTCACACAATAAAAATAGAAAACCTACGTTTCTTCTCAGAGGGTATAACGGGGGGGGGGAATAGTCTGAAAAAATATTTTTACGCCAATGCTTGTTAAAGTAGTAATTTAAATATAAGCCTTACAGTATACAAGGTCTTCTTGGTAATTTTATTTGTCTTCAGTATCTTGTTGATTGTGGATAGGGAGACGTTTTCAATGTGAAATTGATTTACTGCATATGCCTGAATGTCTTTCAACCGAACCTCATTGTTAGCTTGAATATAATCAAGCAGCTGTCGTGTTTGTGCCTCTGTGAACTTTTGTTTTCGACCACCTTTCTGAATTTTTTTTTACTCGATTGGCTTTCTGAAAAGTTCTCACTATGGAGAAAGCAATATTTTTACTAATGATATATATGTCTGCCACCTGAAAAAAGGTGAGTAAAAACAATTATTTAGAAGAATAAATATGTAGTTACTTGTTGAATATTTTAATAAAAATTGAGTACCTCCTTACGGCTACGTCCCTCGTCCACCACCAGTTCGACTATTCGTTGTTGTTGTTCATTTGAGATGAGTGTAGCTGCCTCTTCGACTGTGGTGCTTCGGAGTTCAGCATTTCCGCGCGTTCGGTTTTGTTTGCGTTGTTTGCGTCCGCAACTTCTTCCTCATTTACGTAAGGTGGTGTAACTTCTTCGAAATCTGGTTGCTGCTGTCACCAAACTGGCGAGTATCTCCAAAGCATTTGCCATATTTTTGCTTCGATGGTTTGCCGAATGTTCGTCAGAAACTTTGCGAGGAACCAAGTCGCAGCGCCGTTCTGCGTTCGAAGCTGAAAGTTGAAGCGTCGTATAATAAATAATTCCGCCGATAAACATTGCCGTAGTCCGCCGTAGTACAAAAGAAGGAAAACCGCAAAATTGTAAATTTTTTCGTTTAGGTTACAACAATCCGTTTAATATCAATTAGCTCTCACCCACAAAGATCTCTAGACAGACTGTTTCGCCCTTGTTTGGGCTCGTCAGTAGAGAATACTTTGTGGATGCGAGCTAGGCTACGCTTGCTAGGGCAAATGACAATGGCGAAACGAATACGGTTTCAGCAAGCGAAATAGCAGAATCGTCTGCTTGGTTGGGGCTCCATTCAACTGAATGGCTGACACCCGGGCCTAGTACAATTTTGTACTCTCTACTGACGAGCCCAAACAAGGGCGAAACAGTCTGTCTAGAGATCTTTGTGGCTGAGAGCTAATTGATATTAAATGATCAATTGGTAAAAATTGTACTAGGCCCGAGTGTCAGCCATTCAGTTGAATGGAGCCCCAACCAAGCAGACGATTCTGCTATTTCGCTTGCTGAAACCGTATTCGTTTCGCCATTGTCAACAATCCGTTTATTTTTTAGTGTTAAAGCAAAGTGCATAGGCCTAAGTGTTAAATTCAAGTGTAAAAGTGTTAAATCCAAATGCAAAAGTGTTAAAGCAAAGTATAACCGTGTTAAATCCAAATGCAAAAGTGTTAAAGCAAAGTACAAACGTGTTAAAAGCAAAGTGTTAAAGCGTTAAACCAAAGTCCAAAACCTATAACAATAACATTGATAGTCAATAACAGAACACGTATAGTAAACATGTTTTTTAATGTACGTTTATTTCCTCATTTATCATTTTTTATGTTTTATTGGTTGCGTCGTCCATAAATTTCAGTAACATGCATTAAGTGTACTTTAATCCTTGCTTCATTCACAAGAATTTTCGTTTCTCCTTTTTGACCATAATAAATGTTTGGCATGATTTGTCAACATTTTATAATTGTTCGCAAGAGTGATGCATGTGAGGCCATGTAATAATTTGACGGTTTTGCTTTTAACTGTATGCATGTCTGTACGGTGTGTGCGCGATTATGGCAAAACTTGACCGATTCACAGATATTCGTTAGGTGTATGGTCTGAATTTAGGTCGAAAGATGTATACACATCTTTTGTGATCAAGTATGGGGGAAGGGGGATTTGAATCAAGGTAATATTTCGGCCTGTGTTAGCTAGATGTTGTGGCAATACGTGGAAGGATTAGAAAGACATTTTGTTGGACTATTTTGAGCTTTTTCCAAATGTAGTGTCTGCATGAATTTTTAAAAGTTAATTAAGTAAAGAATGGTGACATAAAATTGAGTAAAAACAGGGTTTTGCTTACAATTTCAAAATTTGTCGTAGCATTGATGGATCCGACAAACTTTAGTAGGAATAAGATTTGAAATTATGCCAAACGATGTGTGTGCATGGCTTTGTATAATTAGTAAAAATCTAAAATAGCGGTATATTTTCTCAAGAAAAGTATTTTAAAGAAAATTTCAATCTTACTAAAAATCCAAGTTGGCGCACGAAGTAATGCTCAGAATCAAGATCAAAAATCCCATTTGTTAAAGGGTATTTGGCTTGTAATCTACTGATAATATCTAAACCTATCTACTTTTATAAAAATTCAGAAAAAACTTTTTTAAAACAAGCATAATTCATATTTAAGGTAAAGGTAATTTTTTCTTCTAACTCAAATTCAAAACATTTTAATAAATAGAGGCCAAAAACTATAGTCATCGCTTAACACTGTCTTACTGTTTTAGTTTGTTATCAGTAATGACATGATTGCAGGGGCCTTTTGTTAACGGATTTCTTGTTTTTTTTCCACTGAAACCAGTGTTTGTCATTAGGATTTTTCACCTAGTTCTTCTGCTAGTGCAATACACAACTGCAGCTCGATCTGTCAAGCTCTGTCGTAACTCGGTCACGACTCTCTCATGCTCAAGCTCTCATAACTACTATTCAATAGTTTTTTAAGCAAACATGTGTAGCATTGCTTTCTTCAGAAACCTGTGAAAATTAGTTATTATTTCTTAACTGTGTCTAATGAATCTAACATTATACTGGAAAGCAAGTAAATTAACAAAAGTTTCAATTTAAGTCAAAATTTTCAATTTAAGTCAAAATTTTCAATTTAAGTCAAAATTTTCAATTTAAGTCAAAATTTCTTACTAGTCAAAATTTCCAATTGAAGTAAAAAATTTCAAACTTTCGTGCTTTCTCCTGAAAATTCGTAATTACTGAACATCCATGAACATTTTGTAAATAACTTAATTTTCTTTTCCAAATCAAATCTTATAGAATAATTGGTCTGTAGACGTGGTTCCAACTATTATCGGAAATTGCCTGAACTTCAGACAAGGTAAGCAGATTTGTGTACTGATTTAGTCATAGAAATGTGATGACTCATAGTTTTTCTGTATTTCTTTAGAAAACTCAACGAAATATGAAGGAATGCATACACGACAACAACTGAATTTGTATTTTCCATTTTCTGCTGATATACCTTCAGTGAACAACCAGAGACAAAGAGTTATCGTGAGTTGTTTTAAAACTCGTGCTTTTAAAGTTGTTTTTAAATTTTTATTGAAAAAATGTTTTCACTTTCAAGATTTTGCTTACTTTTGTAGAGCATCTATTATTCGTCTGAAGACAAGGCCTTGATGAAATATTTAGTGCGCGAATACATCACGAGACAGTATGGTAGAGCTAGCACATGGATTGACATCGTCTTCAGATTTACGGAAGTAAAGCAAAAAATAATGAGCTGTATTTGTGTGGAACGGAGTAAGAACTTACAATGTCAAAATGATTTTTTGTTTCTTTGATTTACGTAGATCTCATACCGAAATACAAAGTATACTCCATGTAAACCACGACAATCAAGAGCTGAATGCCTCGTGGAATGTATTGAAAGAGCCATCTCATTGACTGCAAAGGAGACCTACTGCAGGTAGTATTGAAAACCTGTCTCTGCTAAATTTACAACTTACATTAGAATGTAAATTTGAGGCGTATCCTCGAAACCAGGTTGAGCTGTTGAAGAGCTCAAAATAGCAGCCTGATGAACGTGCTAGCCTACAATTCCTGCCAGTCAGTGCAGGTAAGGCTAGTACAAGATATTATCTAGCTCATTCTTCATCAGTGAGCTTTTATCTAGCTGATTATGTACAATAACTCATCCCTGGCCATGGTCAGAGGTTACATTGGTTGAATTTTAGGCGTTGACCTTCCCTTTATGTGATAACTTTGTTCTTCTAAACTCCCAATAAAGATCCAAATGAAGTCGCTCATTAATTTGCTTTAGGCGAGTTGGGGTTAAACACCAAATGGCAAAAAAAGATGCTTTATTCATATGAATGTTGCCACATCTTGGATAAATAAGTTCAACTTGGGTTCCAACGAAGCCTACAAATACCGGAGTGGATTTGGTAACAAAGATGGAGGAACCCCGACCACACTGATGGGAGCCCCCATGCAATAATAAATGATATGAATGCAAACTCAGATTTTAAGGGCATCCAAATTAAATTAATCTTTTAACTTTGCTATTGCTGATTAGCACACATGTTAAGAAACACTTATCTTGTAATGTTTCCTTATCATTTTTAACCAGTTCACTCACATCTATGCTTGCAATAAAACAACCACATATTATGCTCTTATTAATCCACAGTCACCATTAAGAAGTAATATATTTTAAAATTAATACTTAATGTTTTACAAGTATAAAAATAAAAAAAAGTAAAATATTTAAAATTTTAGACTTATATTTAATTAACCCTGAATTGGAAGGGTGGGGGCAAGTGCTGTGACTAATATATAGGCTAATCCCCACAGACGATTTTATGAGTCTAGTTCTAATACGAATTCAGTTGCTGAGCTCAAGTTCTAAACCTAAACTACTGTACAATAAACAATAACTGCAGACATAACTTAATTCTGTATTCGGGTTTTAACAAATACGTGCCAAACACATCAACTAGTGCTTCAGCTATTTTTAGGGATACAAAAAGGATGGTATGTTTACCATCATAATATCGCAAATTGGTGGTCGAACTTCCTCAGCATCCTCTTGGCTTGTAGACGAGTACTTAGCCTGCGCAGTTGTGATTGCTCACTTCTTTCTGGATCTCTGAAAATCTCCACACAAAGCTCGCCATACATGTTGAGACTTAGTTTTTCCTTCTTAGTGGTAACGTCTTTCTATTTATCGGAATCACTCACGACGTAAATCTTCAATACGGAGGGGCTGAGCAGAAAAAACTTTTAGGCTTAAAGCCTGACAGAATTGCGGCAACCAGAGGTTTCGGTCTACACAACTATTTTTTCCACAGTGTTGAATTCAAGCACAGAAAAATAAATGACGTCAAGGATAAATTAAATATCGGATTAAAATATAAGTAAACAAAAACTAGTTTGCCAATAACAATATGTGATCAACAATACAATGAGAGACATTTGTTCATTGAAGGACAGTTTAACAGAGAAGCAGTGAACATAAGTCAGCTTCCGCCTAATGTAGTGGTAGAGAAAACGCAAAAATGACGATCTACATCCATGAGTATAATTGTGGACCACAGCAATTGTTTTTTTAATTTAAACCAAAAACGTATTAGTTTAAGTAAGAGTTAATTGTTGCCAAATGCAGTCTTTGTAAAGAGCCTTAAATTTCTTCTCTGACAGAGGGGGAGGGAAGACAAGGGAGGAACTACCAGGGTGAATTTCATTACGTTAAATATACCACACACATATATAATGTTTATAATTTTTAAACTTCATTCTTTAATGAACTCTTCATGATGTACTAAAGTTTGTTGAAACCTGACATTTTAAACAGTAGTATCATTTTATAAGCTTTATTTGTGCACAACGTTTAGGACAATGCTTCTACCACTCTCGGTCATATTTGCAGCATGACAACTAATTTTCACAAGTTTCAATCGTAGTAGTCGCCGTATATAGTTAATTGCAAATAGTAATTGTGGGAAAAGCTCACCTCCTTTCAACGCCCACGTCCATTAAGGGGGAGTGATAAACTGAAAGGAGGTAGTACAAACCAACAATTATGCACACTTGCTCCAAGTTCAGCTTTACTATCATCAGCCCTAGATGATGTCTGTTTCTGGTGTTAGATTCATGCTTATTAGAACACAACCAATAGATAATTGGAGGGGCGGACGGAAAACGAGGAGGCCCACAAGGATCATTCATCAGGGGGTTAATGGGCTAAAAGGAAAAACCCACTATAAGTGGTTAACACCCCTGGAAAAATGAAACTTCATGCCAAGCATTAAATTCTGTGTTTCAAAAGAGAAAAAGCATGCCCTCAGATTTCGTTTACCAACAACTAAACAACGTCTGCTAAAATTAATATTAAAAATATTATGCAATTTACTCAAATTTACTGTGTTTCAGTAAAATCAATACTTGGCCTTCTGATACAAAGATAAATAAAATTTAAAAGAATTAGATACAATTCAGCCTTTGCTTTTTTCAGTAGTAATTAAATTGCGCTCCACCAACCATTCGAAAGAGTGGGAGTAGATAAGCCGTTAGCTAGCAACAACAGACACATTCACTTCTTCAAGCCATTAGCGAATAAACTCCGGAATTTCGAATAAAGGTTTGACAGTGTGATTCACAGTAATAACGCGCAGTCAGAAGAAATACAAATATTTGCCCGATGATAAATTACCAGAAACACAACTCAAATTGTATTTCGGCACAGAATGGAGTAGGGATCTTGAAACTCAAGATTAAGAAAAAGAAGGGGCATTAATAATCGATACGAGGCAAAAGCTCATTTTTTTAAGTGGCATTAAATTAATTTTCAAACACACGCAGGTGTTACAAACATCCCTCTGCCCCTCTCCCATTTTATACCCCTTCCACGCAGAGCATTAAACTTAGCTATTAAAACTAACTCTATAAATCTGTTCGTTTACCTGTCATTGGGAAATTATATTTTCCAAATTTTTAAAAATACTGGTAGTAATTCTCTCTATATGTGACGAAATAGTGTTTAGGAAAAATGTAATCACTGGAACGAAGTATGTTGAACAAGAGAAGCTCAACACAACTTGACGTTTCGAGCTAGCTCCAGCTCATTATCAAGGGGAAATCAAAATACACTTAAAATTGCCTAAAGTCACAAACAGACAAATGCAGTCAAAACTGCTTAAGTCAAACCACAATTCCGAAAAAGTTTACAAAATTTAAAAATTCTGAAAAAGAGGAAGAGGAGAGTGACCTCTTTGTGGCAAGAAGAAGAGGCAAAAATTGAGTGCAGTCGGGTAAGTTTTCCCTGGTGGTGAGGCTGTCAAACAGCTATTTTTATAGCACCCTGGTGTCGGAATTTAATAACAAAGTGCTCTCTGAGGAGTGTTAAGTATTCTTAGAATTTGTTGTCGTTAGGGAGCAGATGATTATGAACCTTTGGTCGTACAAGGCGATGCATAGAGTTTCAAGGTTAAGCCTACTACGAATATATGGGGTTTGGAAAAGAATCTTAGTGTTTGAAATATTCGGCTTGTACCCCGTTTTTTTTAAATGCTGGACCATTTAGTTATTGTTTTCAAGAAGTTTGAAGTTCGATTTCTGGGATCTTAATCGTTCTATTATCGGACACAGTAAACAAAAGCTAATAGAACGATTAAGATCTCACAAATCAAATTTCAAACATTTTTCAGGTTCATAATCGTCTGCTTCCTAATGAAAACAAATTCAAAGAATACTTAGCACTCCTCAAAGAGCACTCTCTTATTAAATTCCGGCACCAGGGTACCATAAAAATAACTGTTTGACACCCTCACCACCAGAGGAAACTGATTAAAACCTGGACTGCACTCAATAATGAGCTGGAGTTAGCCTGAAACGTCGGGTTGTGTTGTATTTACATGTGGATTTTGGGCTTCTTTTGTTCAACATACGATATAGTGTTAACAATTTAAATACACTACAGATTATAATATTCTTTTTAAACCTTGGTCAACCAATTCTATTGAATGATTTAAAGGTACAGTATTGTGAATTTTTACAGAACTGACTTTACCCAGACGGCCAGCTTTTACAACCCTTACATTTCCTAATAATGTACTGTACTGAGGTGGCTCAATCACTCCCGATAACCAATGTAGATGATTGCTTTGAATTTAAATTAAAAAAAACATACATCACACCAAACAGGTTGATGTATTATGGTATTGGTAGCCTAAAGAACACCTCTGTAAATACACTGCTAATTTTGCAAAGTAATTATACAGCAGTTTGGTTGGTGGAAGAAATAAGAAATATAAATATAAATTGTTCAATATCAATATTACTGTTTTCAAAATTTACCTCCGCCCCCTCCGTGATTTTGCAACTCTGGTCTATAGCCTCCATAGAAATCCACCCGTGAACACAAACGTGAAGCATTTCATCATTCCCAATTGCTGTCACTGTATTTCTTTTCACACAATAAAAACAACCCAATTCCACCTCACTTTTTAATTTCTTTTATGCAGCAAGAAAGATAAAATGTCAAAGTTTCATCATAAACCTCTTTTACATGAAGTAACGTTCTGCACTACACGAAGTAAACATTAGTTGTCAGGAATCTGGTGCAGTTTGGCCCCCTTACCCTACTCGTATACGAGTATTTTTTTTTCAAGTGGTGATCCTAGTTTGTCATTTTTCACCCGTATGTGTATTTTTTTATGGATGAGTCTTTTCTAGTGTGGGGAGGGTTAAGGGTTAATGGTGTTTTGTGCAGTGCAGTGCAGTGGTCCGAGATGTCACTGTGCCACACATTACATAGATGTTAAATAAACCCTAACTCTAGATTTTATCATAGATGTGTACCTATGGCAAAAATTAAAAAACCTACACATGAGGACATACTTATTTTTTTTCTCGGCGCGCGGGGGGGGGGGGGAGGTGTCTGTTCGTTCATGTAACTTTTCACTATTTATTTTCCAGCATACACTATTTTGTTTGATGTTGCATTCACAGTTCACAAATTAAAATCTTGACAATTTGGTCGTGTTTCTTTTTTCTTTTCATTTTTCCTGTAAAATGTAATGCTTTGAAACCTGCGATAACCAGGTTTCAAAATTACGCGTTTGACCTCATCAGTCTTATCACATTTTTAGGAAAGCTTCGCAAAAGAACCCCCACGACCACCACCACCATCACCACCTACTTTTTGGTTTTATATGCTCATGACAACGTTATTTATACACATTATTCTTCATTTATTTTGTGTAAAATAAGTAATCCTTATTTTGGATGATTATTCTACAAGAAAAACTGAAAGGTCAATGTCACTGACTGGGTTTTGTATATTAAAAGCATGGATGATGTACCTTGGAACACACATTCTGACTGTTTATTTATTGGTTATTTTTTTCACTGTTCACGGTTACGCAAAACAGAACCTTTACTACAAAAAACGTTAAAATAGATTTTAAAGTTTGTACCTATAATGTGTACTAGAATTGCCAGTCCAGCTACGTTGCCTATTTCATAAAAAAATGATTTTGAACATACAGGTGGTGGTTGATGCACTGTTTGCAACCTGGGAATAGTTTGCTCTCTCATGTGTTTGTTGCCGTAGGCGTGTGTCCCGTCTGTGCAGTTTTGCGCACACTGGAAAATAAACGTTGGTTTTCTTTTGCTTCATTCCATCAAATAGCATGCTCAAGTATCGTTTAAACCATTATATTTTGTAGGTGTGTATCCCGTCTGTGTATTTTGGCGTGTTTTGAATATTCGACAGAAATTAACTAATCTTTTAATTTTAATTTTCCAGAGGTTTATGCCGGTGGTTTATGCAACTTTTAAGTAATTGTATTTTGGTAGCTAATAAACTTGATTGAGTGAGCGAACCTGTCCGTGTATAGTGGTAATTTTGTGTAATGTGGCTGGGGCAGGCATGGCTAGGCTTGATCGCTAAGCAAGCTTTTATTAGCCAGCCAAATATAACTGTTTAAACGATGCTTGAACTGCTGGAAGATTAAATGTAAATGATTAGTGAAACTCAGTTAAATATTCACACGCACAATAATACAAAGAGGGGACACATGCCTTCGGCGTAGCCAGTGATAAATAATTGTTAGATCACACTGTTTTTTTTATTTAACATCCAGCGTAGCAAAGATTATCCTTGTGCATGGTAGATTTAAAGTTATTGTAACACATGGGTAATACTTGGGTTTCATTGCTTACAGGTGTCCTATTGTTTCCAGCCATTTGCAAAGCAGCAATGATTAGCCGCATGCTTTGCATATTTAAAGTGATTGTTGTTTAGTGATTTTTGGTACACGGTCCTAGGACCTAGGGCATAGGGCCTTGGGGCTTCGGGCAATTGACCAGGAGTGGTAAATGCTCGTTAAACCCTTTGAACCCTTTGTTGGTACACGGGAAACTGGACACAAGTAGTAGGGAGAAAACACAGAGCAACCCCTTTCGAGCAACCCATCAGGAAAACCCATGCAGATGGGTCTGTGGGACGGTCTTCTTTCTTCGTGGTACTATATATTCATACATTTACACATTTACACGTACATGTACTCCCCACACACAATGTGAGAAAAGCTTGGTAGAAAATTATTAAACCATCATGATAGGAGAAACCATCATGGTCTCTGAATAAGCTTACGGAGAATTTGTCTTCGGGCACTCAAGATGAACAAAAACGTTTGTGAGTATTATGGTGCCAATACACTCAATGGCACATGTACTCATTCATTCGAGTGGCTACTCGAGCGAAACATTTCTGAGCATAAACGTCACACGAAGGATAACTAGAGCCAGCCTTATGTGCATAATTATAACATTAACATATACATTACCTATATGTTTTATGTACATCTATAAAACC